>JABSTQ010007282.1:0-37500 GCA_013358835.2 Ixodes persulcatus
TCGCCGGCGAAGTTTGCGAGTCACACTTGGGAGGGCAGCATGCCCCCTGTTGGACCCGGCGTCAGCGGCGAAGTATACTTCGTTTCATCTTCTGTTAAACCAAAACAATTTTTTTTTTTTTTTTTTGAGTAGCCTAGCACTAGCATTGCTACGAGACCCGCAGTCGTCCGGATGATCTCATCGTCGTGGCGCGAGACTTGAACCCTTGACGGTCAGGTGCACTCGCCCAGCGTACTCCCCGAACGTCGTGGGAATAAAGAGGGACCAGTCATACCAATCTCAACTTGCCGAAGAAAAAAAAAAAAAAAAAAAAAGGAGGAGAGTTTGTTTTGAAACACCCTCTAGCCGAGGCAAACCTCACATGTTTCGTCATAGACACCTAAGATGCCGACACTCGCTTGCCCGACCCTGCACAGCCTGTTTCTCAAATTCAACGCTGCCGTTCCATCCAGCGCAGCGGTGGAACGTCTTTTTGGCTTGGTTGGGGACGGCTTCAGGAGGAAAAGGGAAAAACTCTCCTATCAAGAACTTTGAAAGTCATTGCTTCTGCGAGCGAATAAGCTATTTTGGTGAAAACGCGAGCCATAAAATCACTGCATTTATTTTAGGCTCGCAGCGTTTTTGCACGGATCAAAACTGCTGTTCATTTTGCTACCACAAAAATAAAAACTTCGAAAGTAACTTCAAAGTAACTCGCTACTTTTTACAGTAGTTAGTAGTTTACTCAATTACTGTGACAAATGCGTAGTTTCTACTCTACTCCAATTACTTTTGGCGTCGATACTCAGTAACTTAACTACCTTTTTTGAGTAATTTGTAAACGTCTGCCCGCTCCCTTGGTCCTGCCGTGTGGCATACGGCCCCTGGACTGCGCTGTCGGGTCGGTGTCGACAGGTGCGACTGGTGCGGCTTGCGACGTACGGGTTGCTAAGGCAACAGCTGCGTCGGCTCCAACAAAATCTGTTTTTGTCCCGTTGAGTTTGAACCGACGCAGCTGTTGCCATGGAAACCCGTACGTCGCAAGCCATTGCGGTCGCACTAAGTCGAACTCACGCAAGTGTGTGTGAATCACCCGAGAAAGTTAGTGGACCTTTTTGGCGAATATGTGCTGCAACCTAGACACGCGACTGGGTTCGAGACTAAAGGTCCATACGCACATTCGCGTTTGAACGCGTTTGAGTGCGTTGCGGAGTCCTTGCGGTCAGGCGCGGTCGCTTGCGGTACGACGCGCGCCTTCCCGCAAGGCTCGTTAGCGCGACGCAAGTGAGTAGAGACTCGCGCAACGTTCCGAAGCGTTGTGGTGCGTTCGACCAATCAGAAGCCGAGAGAGGAGAGGAGGGTGACGTGTTCGCTCGTGCCACTCGGCCGACTTGGCGAGACGTATCTGGTTCTGCTCGCAGTGCTTGCTTTTTCGTTTTGGGGAGCGGTGGGGACTGGTTTTCCCAAGGCTGCGATGTTCAAGTTCGACAAAATGTCGAGGAAGCCAGCGGGATTGTCCCAAGATCGAACACTTCGGCGCTGTCGCTGGGCGCCGCCATGTTGCCGTGGATTTCGCTTACTATTGGTGAGCCGCCAGCGACGATAGCGCGTTCTTATTGGCTCTTGACTGCGGTTGACTGCATGTCAACACAACTGTGCGTACAAACATGGCGCAAGCGCTCTTCGCAACGCAACGCGTCCGCTTGCCGCTACGGAACGCACCGCGCTCAAACGCTGATGTGCGTATGGTGGACAGAAAACAACGCACCCGCAAGGCCTCTCTCACCCGTTCCACATCCAAAACGTCAGCTACATCCTGTTCACCCATTGAGCCGCTGTAACCTATAGATACGGCTCCCCCAAACTTGCCTTTCCCCCCATCGGGCGTAACCTTCTGCCCCGAAGTCGACACAAAAAACCCATCTTCCCTCTCTGCTCGGCCCGAAGGAAGAGAGAGAGGGTACTAGACCCATTTACTCTCGAACCGATGTTTGTCCATTGTTCACACACTTGTAAAAAGGCCCATACGCACATTCGCGTTTGAACGCGTTTGAGTGCGTTGCGTCGTCCTTGCTGTCAGGAGCGGTCACTTGCAGCACGAAGCGCGCCGTCCCGCAACGCTCGGTAGCCCGATGCAAGGGGGACTGGCTCAACTTTCCAAAACGTTGCGGTGCGTTCGACCAATTAGAAGCCGAGGAAGGAGAAAAGGGTCACGTGGTCGCTCGTGCCACTCGACGATGCGTGTCCGGTTCTCCGTTCGCGGAACCTGCTTTTACGTTTTGGGGAGCGGTGGGCAATGCGCAAGCAAGCAGACTTGTGCCTATCTCAAATACTCTACTCAAGATACTGTATCTTAAATACTTTTTCGAGTATCTTGGTATCTTGCAAATACCTTTGATGGAGAGTATTTAATACTCTATTTTAATTACAATTCCGAGTATCTTGTACTCATTATCTTAAATACACTTTTGACATTCCGCCATTTTGCGAGTTTTTCGGTATGGAGTGGGGTGGGCGTGGCACGAGCAAACGAACATTCTTTCGAGCAACCGAATCCTGTTGCTAGCTCCGATTAGCTACGGTGACTTTAACTGAGCTCGTGAAAATATCGCTTTTTTGCCTGCTGTGACTCATATTTCAGCCCAAAGTTCGTACAATGAATGCTCTCCCCTCGCCTTCCGAAAGGCGCCTTTTGTTTCTATAGAGTTTCCCCCCCAAAAAAAATCCTCAAACCAAAGGTGTGGTTTTACGGAAGTAAAGATGCCACCCGGAGGCGCCAGAGCCTTTTATACTATAAAAAATGCTCTGGGAGGCGCAAGCAGACCGGGAAACGACCTACGAGAACAATGCAGACTTAAAGAAATAACAAATAGAAGAAAAGGAGAAGTGAACACACACAAAAAAGTATACATTTTTGTTTTGCTTTTTGTATATTTGACCCCGCTAAAGCAAAACGTCGAGGTTTTTTTTTATGTGTTGTCAGTTTGGCACTTATTGCTCTCGCGACCACTGTCTGCAAGGGAACATTGATAAGCAGAGAACAGTACAGGAAACGAACTGCGAGCTGGACGACTTCTCAAAATCCCAACAAAGCTCCCCCCAACGCTGAGTGCCTTTCTGAACGCAACCTACTTGAAGAAGGTGCGACCACTGCCGTGGCTATTATGTGGGTTCTCTTTGTTATCCATTCACTCATATCCGTGTCCTAAGTTCGTTTATAGTGAACTCCCCGTATACATAGGTTGCACGTGACGTCATTCGAAGAGCGCTCTGATGACCACCAGGGGCGAGGGCAAGGAGGAGCTCCCCTCTTATCAGGACCCTCTTTTGTGCCTCCCGGATTTGCACAGGCGTCGCTATTCTCCTCCCAGAAGATTATAAAAGATTAGCCCGTCACTCAAATTTGTTACAAAAGCAGCTTCCCTCTCCTCCTTTTACGTGGTGGCCAAAAGTATGCGATGTGACGTCAGTGCAACCTATGTATAGGGAATATGGATTGTAGTAAAACGATGCGTCTAAGGTGCGCCGCAGGATGTGATATTCAGCGATGTCACTATTGGCGAAGCGCTCTAACCCGTTTGTCACCCCCGCACCTCGGTGTTTACCTAACGCAAGGCCTATGCACATGCCCACAGGCCTTGTGGGAATGTTCGTGTCATCTTTTTTTAATAGAGCGCGGGGCATAGTGTAATGAAAAAAATACCAACAATTAGTGAAGTGGCGTTAAGTGCCGGATCTCCCCCGAAAGCAGTCGTCAGAGGATGCGAACTTGACCCACTTGGGCTTTTGTGCTGAGCTGGGCAGGATGCATGCTGCATTGTTCATGCAGGCCGGAGGGGTAACAAAAGAGCCCCTCTTCCCCCTCACCGGAGAACACGAACTCCAGCCGAACGCTGACGCCGCGTTCGGTTTAGTTCGGTTAAGTCAGCCGAGCGCTGAGCCATTGTATTTGTTGTCCCCATCCATATAGTTCTAAAGTTAACCGCTTGGGGCGCCACGGTCTGATCTCTTCCCCAATAGCTAAAGCGACCTCTTTCTTGTTGTCCCAGAAATGTTTTGTAACATCTATCAGTGATATTCCCACGTGCGTTATCCAGCGTGGCCGGATGGTTACCGCGCTTGGCTCTCGCGCGGAGGCTCCGGGTTCGATACCAGAAAGCGGACTTCTCTTTTATTAATTCCTTCAACTTGACATTCTGGTAAGTTCAAGAATTTTGTCGTCTGATTGAGTTACGAATGTTCTACGCGCCGAACTTTCTACGCCGAATGTTCCAGAAACCCACGTGGATACAAAAGGTGCTCCGAGTGGCGGTCCGGAGTCAGTCTCGCCCCAGCGGTCGATCCTGCTGTTTCGCCGACATCGACGCCTGCCACGCTAGCCTTTCTCTCTTTTGTTTTGGGAACAAGTTCGCCCCATTAAACGTTTAGTTTCTTCAGTTATTCGCCGCCTCATCATTTATCATTCGTGTCAATATTTTGCTCTTTATGGTCGGACTGCATAAAATAGCACTACAATACTTTTTTTCCCCGTTTTGCGTTGTTGCGTGCTAATAAACCATTCTGGTAACCCAGATTTGCGTAGCTGCATAATTGTCGTAGTCAATGACGTCGATACAAATTAAGCAATGCGGAAGTATCTTCAAAAGTAACTGAAATACATTTATAAGTATTTGTACTCTAGTCAAGATACTTTACAGTGAAAGTAACTTGAGTAGTATTTTAAATACTTATGAAGCAGGTATTTAGTAACTTAACTTAAATACTTTTATCGAGTATTTTGTCCAACACTGCGAGCAAGTTTACCAAAAATGGCGATGGTTCAAGTTGGACAAGCAAGCGCGATTGTCCCAAGACCGACCACTTCGACGTTGTCGCCGGGCCCCGCCACGTTGCCGTGCATTTCGCTCGCTATTGGTGAGCCGCTAGCGACGATAACGCGTTCTTATAAGGCAGTTTTAAAATAGAGCACGCTAAATCTTTGCGTACGCAAAGAATAGCGTCGTCGCCACTGCGCATGCGCCGAACGCTAACCACATTTTGCTCTCTGCGTGCGCTATTTTAGCGTACGCTATTTTCCGTAGACTGCGTGCGGACGCAAAGAATCTTTGCGCTCCTCTAAGGAGGATTTGTGAAAAGAAGTCGGCTAACGCCAAGACGAGCACAGTTAAAAAATGACTGCCCCCAAGACCATGGCTGCGGACACTAGGGGTTTCGCGAACCACTCAAGGTTCGAGTTCGTCCAGGTTCGGCTTTTTTTAACTACTTCTGAAAAGTTCGACAAAGGTTCGACTCAGGTTAGACTGCTATGCGCATGCGCGACAGGCTGGCCAGTTGGCTTCGGATTGGATGGTGATGGCTAAGGGATGAATTAAGGGCAGCACTGATTGGGTATTTCGGTTAATACAGTAAAAAAAAATTAAGTTCTTGACTTGTTTTGTGATTAGAATTAGTTTCTTTTAATTTCAACTGTTCATAAAATTGAAATAACCCTTTGCATAAAAAAATTTCTCCAAACCTATAGACATGCTTGTATCAAGTCTGGCCATACTGTCGATAAAGTCGAACCGGTCGAATCTGGTTAAAAGTTCGAAGGTTCAACCGGTTCGAACCAGTCGAACCCCGAAAGTTCGACCTAAAAATCCGGTTCGACAAAAGTTCGCGACACCCCTAGCGGCCTCTTTGGCGGCGTCGTGGTAGCCGCGTCCCACTAAAGCGACAGACAGCAACAAACGACAGCGACAAACCACAACGAGTGACATACGACACCGACAGACAGCCTGTTTGTCGGAGTCCGCCATCCCACCTAGCGGACACGACGCAGAACACGGGAACAAGGAAACTTGTTTCCTCGTGGGACTGGAGTTGTCAACAAAACACTTCAAAATACACAGACAAACAGAGTCTGGCGACGCGGTTTTCGTGTTTTGCTCTTTGGGCATAAAATGCGCCGACAAACACGGTGAAAGTGGAGACTGTTGTGTTCACCTAGTTTCGATTTCCACTTCATCTTCTTCAGAGTTGTAAATAGTTTGATGCTATCATCATTCTTCTCTTCTTCATCTTTGTTTTCTTCTATTGGCTCGATCTAATAAAAGAACAGTCTATCAGAACGCTCGGACCAGACTGGTTGCTCACTCCACGGTGTCCCCGTAGCCCGGGACACAACATACATTTCTGGCGACGAGGAGTTCCTGGACCCGATTGTCTTCACCGGCAAGACATCGGCTGCGCCCTTGGTTTCGTCGGCTGGTCCTCGGCAAATTATTCTGCTCGTCCAGCCACGTCCTTCGGTCATCCCCGGCCACATTCAAGATGGCTGCGCGATAGAACGGCCTCCCTCTCAAGCAGAAGGTCATCTTTTCATGATGGCGACGTCCAGCGGCAGACTTCCCCCAGAGTTCTTGGCGAAGCCGGGTACTCCGCCTATTCCATGGAAACGATGGATACGCATTTTTGAGCGATATCTGCTGGCCACTGGCGCTCGAGATTACGACGCCGAACGTCGGCAGGTCATTTTGCTCAACTGTCTCGGCGAAGCAGGCCAACAGATATTCGACTCATTACCAACGCCCGAGAGTGCTGTTGCAACGGCGCCAGCAACGTCGGCAGCAGCAAGCGGCGAACAAACTCTCCGTCCACCGGCGATAGACATCTACAAAGAGACGGTGAAACTTCTGGAAGCAGAGTTCACTCAACCCGTCAACGTGACTCTGCAACAGCTGCAATTTCACCTTCGGAAGCAACAAGAGGGTGAGTCCCTCAAGGACGTCCTGTCGGCGCTGCGAGCCTTAGCGATTCCGGCAAGTTTTGGGGACCAAACACAAGCACAGGTCCGGAAACAGTTCATGATCGGCGTCGCGTCGTCTGAAATGCAAGAGCGAATGGTTCTGGATGCCGCTCTTCCATTCGACGTGGTCCTTCAGACGCTTTTCAACATTGAACGTGCACGACGTGAAGTTCGGGAATGGACAACGGCATCGACGCCTTCCCCGAACTCTTTATCGACTTGCAATTTTTCCACCGGAAGTGCGGGCTTCGAAGCAGGATCGTCGACAGAAAGGAGCTTGAGACGGAATCATACACCACCACCGTCTTCAAGAAACTCATCACCTCGAGAGTCTTCGCGCCGGTACAGTTCTCGCTCTCCCGCAAGGAGTGAAAGTGCTGAGAGCCGAAGATCGACATCTCGAAGCACGCGCGAAGCACGCGCGACAGCTCTTTCGCCCTGTGCCGCCTGTGGCGGTACCGGCCGAAAACAATCGTCTGGAGGTGGACCACGACGGTCTGGACAGCCAGGTCGCAGGTCGGTCCAATTAACATCTTCGCCTAGCTCGTGGCAAGACCAACCCCCAAGACGTAACGATCAGAGAAGTTATGGACGATCGTGTGCGAACTGCGGACACGGGCTGGAACGCTGCCAGAGGTACGACACGTGCCCAGCCCGGAATCTTTACTGTTACAAGTGTGGTCGTCGTGGTCACCTCGGCGGGGTGTGCAGAAGCACGCCCAAGGGATATTCACAACGGCCGCGGCACAAAAAAGTCGTCTGTCGGATGACGACGACGACGATGACGAAGACTCAACGCTCGTGAATCACATCACGGGAATGTGCAAATCACGAATCTTCATTACAGTAAAAGTCTTTAAGACGTCACTACCGTTCTTGCTTGATACGGGATCGTCTGTTTCGATAATGGACAAGTCCACATTTATACAGCAGTTCGCAAGCGACGCCAAAGTTGTGCCACCCCCTGTCACGTTGCTGAATTTTTCCCGCGAGCCCATCAACGTGTTGGGAGTCTTCACGGCTACTGTTACGTTCAAGACGAGACAGGCACAAGTGCTGTTTTATATAGCGGACAACGGTACGTCACTACTTGGAATGGACGCTGTGGTAGCACTGGACATTCAAATGAGTGGAGCAGCCAGAACATGCTTCTATACCGACGCTGACAAGCCTGATGAAGCGTCTCGACTGCCAGACCCTCCTCTGGTATCTGAGAAGACTACTGACAACACGGAAGGTCGACAACCAACACCTTCCACATCTACAACTGATGTAACCTGCCAGCCCGACGACATGTCTGCGACGCTGGAAGAAGAGTGGGCGGCGCGTGCCATGCCACAAAAACAAGCGGCAGTAATTCCGCCTACCGAATCCGCACCGGCAACGCAAAGTCCAACACTTCCAGCGTGTCTCGCATGTTTTAATCACCTCTTCACCCCTGGCTTGGGTCGAGTGAAAGGAATTCAATGCAAGGTAAAGATTCGAGCGTCGGTTCCACCAGTTCAACATCGCATGAGGCGAATCCCTCAAGCGGCTCGGCAAGCCGTCTCGGAAGAAGTCAAGCGCCTAGAACAAGAAGGCGTGATTGAGCGCATTAATACCTCAGAACGGGTCTCGCCCATTGTGGTAGTGCAGAAGAAAGACGGCACCATTCGGATGTGCGTTGATCTTCGTAGCGCAAACAAAGCGGTTGTAATTGATAGTTACCCGCTTCCTCACATCGAAGAGCTGTTGAACGCTCTACACGGTGCCCGTCACTTCTCAAAATTAGACCTCGCGGCTGCTTACCATCAAGTGCCACTGCATTCAGACAGCCGTGACATAACAGCATTCATCACACACGAAGGGCTGTTCCGCTACAAAAGAGTGTGTTTTGGACTAGCCTTTGCTCCTGCAACGTTCCAGCAGATGATGTCCACAATCCTGCATGACTGTCAAGGCGTACTGTTTTACCTTGACGACGTTGTCGTCTTTAGCAAGACTCAACAAGAACATCTGGAACGTCTGCGGGAGGTCCTTCAACGCATTTCCGACGCAGGGCTCAAGCTTAACAACAAGTGTGTCTTCGGCGTCCCAGAACTCTCTTTTCTGGGACATAAAGTCAGCGGCGCCGGAATTGCTCCTTTGCAACAAAAAGTGGATGCTCTTCAAGCTGCTCCGATTCCAACAGACCTGACGCAGCTAAGGTCCTTCCTGGGCATGGTCGAGTATTATGCACGATTCATTCCCCACCTCGCGTCTGAGGTAGAACCGTTGCGCAAGTACCTCCGGAAGGGCACGCCCTTTATTTGGGACCAAGCCGCGGACAAGAGATTCGCTCGAGTGAAGAAATTACTTTCCTCTTCAAAAACTCTCAGGATGTTCAATCCAGACCTATCTATAATTGTGACTACCGATGCATCGGCATACGGGCTTGGAGCAGTGCTTCAGCAACTCCACGGCAGGGAAGTTCAGACGGCATCACGTACGCTGACCCCAGCAGAGCGCAAGTACTCAGCGGGGGAAAGAGAAGCCCTTGCATGCTTGTGGGCGTGTGAAAGATGGCACACGTACCTGTGGGGTCGTCGCTTCAAGTTGCGGACCGACCATCAGGCACTCACTGCACTGCTAAACACCCGAGGAAATGGACTTCGCCCACTAAGAATTACTCGGTGGTCGACCCGTCTCCTGAAGTACAACTTCCAAGTCGAGTACCAGCGGGGCAGCGAAAATCAGGTGGCAGACGCGCTGTCCAGGCTTCCGGTGCCAGATGACGAAGGCGGAACACAATTCGACGAAGAGATTGAGTCATTCGTCTCCCTGGACAGTGAATGCGTAACAAAAGCGCAGTTACAAGAAGAAACTGCGGCGGACCCGCTCCTTTCTGCAGTAATGACCTACATCGTCTCTGAGTGGCCACCATGGAGGGCGTTGTCCGCAGACGAGGTCATTCTCCATGATCAGAAAGACACACTCTCGGTGGATGACGGCCTCCTGTTAAGGGGTGAGCAGTTTGTCATCCCAATAAGCATGCGAGCGACGCTGATCGCTAGGGCACACGAAGGTCATGCTGGCATTGTGAGGACGACAACTCGCCTTCGCGAACTTTACTGGTGGCCCCGCATGAACGCGGAGGTGAAGCAGGCAGTTCACGCCTGTGACATCTGCAAGACAGCCGGCAAGTCCGCGAAGACGGCAACCACGCCTCTTCAACCGGTGCCTCTGCCGGATCGCCCGTGGTCAAAGGTCGGCATCGACATAGTAGGCCCTTTCGAGAGAGCGCCGCCGGCATACCGCTATGTAATCACGTTGGTGGATTACTTCTCTAAATGGCCGGAAGTTCAGTTCTGCTCTAGCGTCACCACAAAAACGGTGACTAATTTTCTACATCTTGTGTTTACGCGTGAGGGCTACCCCGACAGTCTCGTCTGCGATAATGGGCCCCAGTTCGTTTCTGAGGAATTTAAAACTTTCCTGGCTCATCGGGGAATCAAACACAAGCTTGTCTCCAACTACCATCCACAAGCCAACGGGCAGGTGGAAAGATTCAACCGAACTCTCAAGTCCTACATACAATGTGCAGCACTCGAGAACCGCGCACACGCTGCAGTCCTGGACTACCTTTTCGTCTACCGCTGTACACCGCACGCTACCACCGGGTTGTCTCCTGCTCTTCTGCTCCACGGTCGCAAGCCGAGACATAGGCTGCACGTTTTGGGTCTTTCCTACACAGAGTTCCTCAAGAACCCTTTTGAGGAGATGCAGCGACTGCGTGAGCGGGTACAGCAGAGACAGGATCACAGCAGGAGATATACCGACGGAAGACGGGCGGCTAGGACACCACAATTCAGAGTGGGAGACCTCGTCAGAGTGAAAAAGCCTGGAAAAGTGCCCAAGGGAAACCCAGCTTTCAGTCCTCCGACGCGCGTAACCCAGCAGGTCGGAAGGTGGACCTACCGACTTGAGGACGGCAAGGTATGGAATGCCTCTAAGCTATCAACCGTTCCAGAGCCGGAGGTGACTGTGCCTAAAAGTCTCCTCCAAAACAAAACCAACGACAAAGAAAGGGCGATGTGCAGTCATCATGACTGGCAGCCAACAGCTGTCGCTCCGACACCTCGGTTGAGACCAGGGACAGCGGAACCAAATCCAACAGCAGCACCGCCCCAAGTACCAAGACTGCGACGGTCTCAGCGCAACCGGCGACCACCTGAGCGCTTCAGTAGAACTTTGTATATCTAACGGTTTCAACGTAACGAACTTAGCATTGTACATTGAGAAAAAGTGTCAGTTGTATATATGTGTAATTGTTGTTGTTCACATGCATTTTGTACTGTATAGTGATCCGGTTTAATTTGTAATTTCCTTGAAATGTTGTTCCCTCCTTCGTTCTCTCTGTTCACTATATTCAGTGTTTCATTCTTATTTTCCAATTTGAAGGGGAGGGGGGAGAATGTTGTGTTCACCTAGTTTAGATTTCCACTTCATCTTCTTCAGAGTTGTAAATAGTTTGATGCTATCATCATTCTTCTCTTCTTTATCTTTGTTTTCTTCTATTGGCTCGATCTGATAAAAGAACAGTCTATCAGAACGCTCGGACCAGACTGGTTGCTCACTCCACGGTGTCCCCGTAGCCCGGGACACAACAGAGACGATTACTTTATTTCTTGGTTAAAGCTTCCGCTTGTCTTCATTTGCCGTTGGCGACAGTCAACTTCCTCTGGCCGTCGTGTGGGGGTGGGCGTCCTGGTCCGGATGGTGACGACCGATGATGGTGCTCGCCCGATGACAGCCCCCGGGAAGTTGATAAAAAAAAAACCAAAAAACTAAAGGTTGTTCGATCCCGCTGAACACATTGCGACGTTGATTGGCATTACAGTGGCCAGTGTGGCCACGTTTATGATGAAACAAATCAGCTCAACATTGAGTTAATATCCCAAAATCAAAGCCCCGTACTTTTGTCCCCAGACTCCCAAAATCGAATCGAAGCCAATCCTCGAGAATCCTCTCGGCACCCCTTTTGTAGGCTCGTAGGAGCCTCCTTTCCCCTCAGGGACCGACCAATCCCTTCAAATTTCGCCACTCCCACGTGGTACACTGTTGCTCAATGGTCGGCGAGCTGTCAGCATGGCACTCCGACCGCCAAATCCCAATTCCTTCTATAGTAAGTTACAGGTTAAGAAGGTAGCGGAAAATGCCCCTCACAGGGAATCATATATCCCTCCGCCACCTCCGCATCCAATACACCTTTTCCACAGGCGCGCAGCCATCTTGAATATCGTCACTTCTGGTATGCGGTAAAACATCTTTTTGATCTCTCGCCGCAGCTGGAAGGTGTTTACGAAAAATGCGTGATTGTCACACATTCTTGATTTGCCTCACCTATATTTTCTCGCATATTTCAGGTTCAGACGTTCTATTATTTTTTCGCCCCGCATACCAGATACGGAACCCACGTGACTGAAAACAACAGGAAACAGAAAAGGTCTATAGCGTCCCATCGTCTCCGTGACGTCGCGGCCAACGCGCGAGGAGGGTCTTGCCTCTCTGTACATATTTGCTTTATCTTTCGACTTTGACTTAGCATTGTGGAAGCCACGAGAGGGAGATTAGAGTTTTTCCCCTCCGATGGAAACAAATACGACTTTCGGGGATTAGCTTCCCCCTCCGATGGATACAAAGGCTGCTTTCAGGGGCTGCTACGAATTGTCTTTCGACGAACGGTCCTACAGCCCGTGATAACAGGCTGTAGGACCGTTCGTCGAAAGACAATTCGTAGCAGGGCAACTCGTAGCAGGGCAATTCGTCGCATAGGGCAATTCGTCATAGGGCACTTCGTCATAGGGCAATTCGTCATGATGACAATTCGTCACCCTATTGAAAAAGCTTCTTATGTGTTTTATTTTCCCAGTTTATCAAGTATAGTGCTTCGAAATGAATATTCACGAACGGAGCTCCTCGCTTGTTTGGTACTTCCCTTTGTAGTATATGTTGAAAAGTTGGCCTAAATGCTCTACTTTCGAAATAGACGCTAACTACTTTTGTGGATGCACCACAGTGAGTTATAACTATGTCCTACTAATTTTTAGAGGACAACCACACAGATGTCAGTTCACCGAAGGAGTTTTATTCGCATCTGTAACTCTGCAAATACCCCTCCGCTTACAATGTTATACTTCTAGCGCAAGCCTCGAGGATATCCAAGTTGTCTGTTCCATCGTAGCGTCCAAGAATTCTTTGAAGGCGCTTGTTGAATGCCTCCTGCTTCCGCGACACCCTTGTGGCAGTGACCCCGCTTGCCGCTTGACTGAGCTTCATTTCGCTTAGGGGCTGCTCCTTTTTCAAGGAGTCGAGGAACACCCAGATGTTCGGTGAAGTGCACCTCACGTTGCTTTGAAAAACGAGAATAGGAGCATAAGAAATACGATAAAAAATTGTAAATTGCGTATGCGAGATAAATTAAGTAGAAATAAAATTATGAGCAATTACCTGTAGCCCAAAGTGCCACGCCTCCACACTGTTGTTTGTCCGCGGCATTCCATCAAGTGCCGCCTCGTACACTGACCACAGTTTCGGTGGAAATTGAGCCGAGCTGACGCCGTTCCGACGTGGTCGACCGACGTAGACGTCCTCAAACTAGTCAGCCAGTTCGATCGCCTCCTGTGGGAATACTTCCAACAAGTCTTGAAACGCCTCCGGGATAGCCCCAACAGGAAGAAATGCCAAGGCTGGGAGCATTTTCATCTGGAATTAAAACAGTTATTATATAGGGTACACCACCTAAGGGCGAGGCTGTAGCATAAGAGAAACCGAACATTATTTATCTATGCATAATACCAAACTTTGACTGCAAATGCCTCGTCCGTGCCGTAACGTGCTTGAAATCCCAGCGCGCACAGCTTACGATGAACCGACTGGGCCAGGTGAAAAAAACACCCTTGAATCCGGATATCCGAAATGACGTCACGAGCAGCGTTAATAGCAGCAATCTCGAAGCCCGTGTACAGCAGACGAACAGCGCAGGGCCCAACGTTCTCGATGACGACTGAGAAGAACCTGGTAAGGTAACACGCAATGTGCACGATTTGCACAACCGATCACTTCACGTTACAATAGCTAATAAGGTTACAATTATTAGTGGTGTACCTCCTATATGTTTTCTCGGTTTTGTTGGGCAGTAGACCGTACACCATGGGCACGATGATCCCGATCTTTAGGGCATGAAGTGTGTACAACTGGTAGAATAGTGAGGGCATTACCTTAAAAGTCCCATCACAAAACCAGGCAGCTGCACTCCCTAAGCACTCCAAGCTCCGCTTCGTAGCAAACAAGATGATGCGGTTGACGTCACCCTCGCCACTGTCGTGTAGTAGGAACGCTTCCTGCTTGAAATTCACCTGTATAATAGAACTCCATGATTATGAACCATTTTCTGTAGTATTTTTAGTAAACCTACCTTGAATTCAGGTGGGAGATGGATATCTTCTCTGCTGGGAGGAATATCATAAACAAAGGTTGCACGTTGCCTCTGTCTTCTAACTGTACGTCGAAGCGTTGACGTAGATGGCAGCTGTGATACAGTGCTGTCCGTGATCTTTGCAGCCGCGTCCAGAAGAATCTGCTGCACTGGCGTCCGTCCTCCAACTAAAAGGGAAGTAGAAGATTACTATCGAATACAATTTACCCCCACGACAAAACACACTAAACAATACTCATGTATTCTCACCTGCGCTCTCCTTCATTTCTGAACGAATTTTCAGACAGTTAACCTCGGTTGGGTCTGGAGCATGATTGTGGTTATTTGTGACCTTAAGAACGCGAAGCTTAGAGACATCAGTCATGAACTTTGCTTTGCAGGTTTCTCTTCTTCGACATACCCAGTAGATGGTTTGCTCAGTCCTTCGGTTAGTAGTATATAAAAATCCTTCGGCAACCAGCATCTCTCCGCCTCTTGCAGTCCCGATGACTTCCATAGCGACTGCGAAGATACACGCTTAGACCAAATATTTTATAGCATTCGGCAGATGTACGAACATGCCCTCGGACCTAAAAGGATGTGGCTAACAAAGAGGTCTTCAAAACTTTATCTTGTAAGCCTCGAAAAGTTAGTTCCGAACTTTCCGAAAAAAAGATAAGCGAAATCAAAATAACAAAGGCACTTAAGTCAGTAGTGGGTCTAGGCAGTCGCATCATCACCAGAACGAAACGCCAGGGAAAAGCGGTAAAGATGACAGAGACCGAACAGGAGGAAGAAAGGTGGTGAAGATAAGAGGCATCAAAGAAGTCTCCAAACGTCTGCTTGTGGGTCCTAGAAAACGTACAAGGGATCGTGAACCCTCTAAACAGAATACGACAGAGCACCGAGAGAAGCAAAACAAAAAAAGAAAGAAAAAGAAACATCGAAGCCTTATCTTCTACACAAACTTTTTCTATGACTCGACCCCCCCCCCCCCCCCTTTCCCACACACGCACGCACACACACGCCGGTTTTCGACAAGTTGCCCTAGCGACGAATAGCCCTATGACGAACTGCCCTACGCGACGAATTGCCCTGCTACGAGTTGCCCTGTTACGAATTGCCTTTCGACGAACGGCCCGTAGCCCTTATCACGTGACCTTCGGACCGATCGGGCGAGGAGGCGCTTCGTGGTTCGAGGAAGCGGATCTCCCCCTCTTTTACAACGCCTACACACACACATGTGGTGGTGCGCGGTGCGTCACGCGACGCGAGTCGTCGTGGTTGCCGAGACCGTCAAAACAACAACTACAAAAAAAAAAGCGCAGCCGCAAGAAGAAAAAAAAAGCTAGAAGAAATCCTCGAGTTCTTTGGGAAACGTCACGGTTCAAAATATAAGCAAAACGAAGCCGGCTGGCTGGGTGGGCAAAAACAGTGCGCTGCGCGTTCCCACGCGTGGCCAACCCGCGAGTGCCGTATGAAAGCAGGGGAAGAGAGGAGAGCTCCCTGACTGTGCTATAAAAGCCGCAGGTGCCGGCATTTTTTTTTCTTCTCTTATTTTCTTGGAGATGCGGCGGCGTCCGCGGTTTACTGACACTTTACTTCATTATTTTTTTTCTGGAATTTCATGTGCGAAGGTTGTGTCTCTGGGTAACCAGCCGTATCTAAAACAGAGCCACGTACCATTGGGAACACAGAGGGGAGGGGTTAGGGGGGGGGGGGGGGGTGCAGGCATTATTCAGTAGGCCTTGAGACAAAAGCACGGGGGCACATCTGAGCATACTGCCCAGCACCCCCTGGAAAATGTCAGCGGGTGCTCAAGCCCCCGTTGCCCCCCCCGGTTCCGGGGTCCCTGTCGGAGGGGCGGCGGTAGACTGCTGATCGCCGCCACCCGTTCGCGAGTGGCCCCCGGACAGGACCATACAAGGTGATGGCAAGTCGCGGAGACGCCAAAGTGCATGCAATTCGGGTCAGGGCCTGTGTCCCGCTGGTCCATTGGCCTGTGGAACTTGGCACGCCAAACGGTGCTCACCATGCTGCGACTCTGTAGTCAGTGCAGGGCCATCTTCTCCCATCGATGAACGAAAACTCAGAACGAGCCCCCCCCCCCCCCCCCCCTTCTCTTCGGAGAATGACTATAATCTTGGTGGTGTGCAATGCTCGTTGCAGAAGCGTTGTGGAAACTAATCGTAAGCTCGCACCGAGTAGGAACGGACTAAACTATGTCCGCCAGTGGATGCCACCTACGCCACCACGACGCCACTTGAGCGAGCACGAAGTCAATAACCTTCCTGCGCGATCGCCGAACAGCACTTACAAACTACGGCCGTTAATATATAACCTAATAAGCAGAAATCATAAACACGGTGAAAGAAGTGGGAGTACGAACAAGAAACCTCCTTGAAAACGAGGAAGATATCAGGGGATGAGGTTACTTGACAAATAGCCAACCCGCTGAATGCCAGCTGAGAAGCTGGTGATCGCGGTTTCCCATTAGTGTAATACTTTTGCAGTGCTCGTATATAGTCTCCGTAAAATAATACAATTAATTTTGGTTTTACTTTTGACCGGAGTTACCCATTAACTTGTTCTAGTATTTTTTGGGAAGAGAGGTAGACATGCGTCAGCATATGAACATCGAGTTTTCAAATATGGAGGAAACTTACGCTCCATGATACTAGCTTAATCTTTTTTTTTTTTTCATTCTTTGTGGCTGCTTTAGTTATTAAATTTATGATTTAGACTTATGGGTTTCTCAATGTCTCAATTTATATATTTTAACTTCAAGTGCCCAAATGGTTGTGTCATTTTTATTAATGAAAAATATTAAGTGACGATACATAAATACAAACTTCACACCAAAAAGATAAAAAAAATTCAGGCACTTCTAAAGCATAAAAACAATCATATTCTTTAGTCACGAAACAATAAATATTAGCTGCGTATAGTAGTATAGCTCTTAAAATGACAAAAAGAAATTAAAAAAAAAAAAACACACGACGGAGTTTGGAATGTTTACGTCAAATGATTTTACGTGACTAAAATTGCTTCGAGTTATACCTGACGGTGACATTGAGGTAATGGGTTCCACATTGAATGCGCTCAGGTTTCGAGCATTTCGCACGGTTTATGGTAGTTTGTGCAAAGAACACCTGCACACCCGTGGACATTAGGAGTTGAAACACCCGATATGGCCTTTTTCCGACGTCTGTGGTTCCCACAAGTTTTATCATATTACAATTTCGCCGAACGTCTGAAGTATGAGAACTCAATTTCGCATTCTATTCCTCTACAGAACCATAACTTTTTCAAAAACTGGCAAGTACACCGTAGACGCATGAAGGACTATTTGCGTTTGAAAAGGCTGTGCGAGACACAGTCACAAGTTTTCGCTTCACCTGAGAATCCTATCGAACGTGGTACGCACCTTAATGCTTAAAATACGAAAACGAGGCAACACAAAATGTATTTAATTATTTTATTCACGACACCGAACATTCGTCGAATGTGGGCGGCGACGCTCACTCAGTGTGATGGGTTTATGATACGCGTATGTACATTTGCAAAAAAAGGTGTATTTCCATAGTTCATTTTCTGTACAGAATGCGTATGGTTTGCGCAAAGGCCCGTGCAATAGGTCAGAATGGCTTTCCTCTTTTGCTCGCTTCCTCTACTCATATGCACTCTTTCAACCCTTCCCCAATCTACCACAATATTATTACCCCGCCCCTTCTAGAGATAAGCGCGTAGAGTTTACACCCAGACAACGAGGCTAGACTGTCTACGCCATATATTGGAGGTCGGGTACGTGCACAGATTGGACATCAATGCTTCGTCCGCTTCGATCGGCTGGGACTCCTGTAAATTGGTGTGCAATCCGTGCAGGCCTCCATTAGATGACGTAGGCAGTGCAGCACTACAGCCTTTTCTTAAATAGGTAAAGCATTGTCCTCCTCATCTTTGCAATCTGCCAGAAGAGAAATATAAGGGAATATTCTACCCAGCAGAAACGGGAGGGCAACATCAAATGTACTAACACTTTTTTAATAACATTTATGTAAACGTTACCTCTAAAACGTTTATATAAGTATAAAACGTTATATATATATATATATATATATATATATATATATATATATATATATATATATATATATATATATATATATAAACGTTTATATAAACAAACGTTTGTTTAATTTTTATGCAAGTCGTCTAGCCTGCTCAGCCAGACGCCTACGTTCACGGCGCTGTTAATCAGATAATTTAACGCTGTGGCATGTGTACAATTCATATGATAAACCTGGTGATCGTTTCGAATCTTCTAACACACTCCTCCTCTCCCTTCTCGCCTAGCTCTTCTCCTCACTCCACCTCTGGTCACATGACCATCTCGTTAACCAGTCAACGTCGAGCACCTCATTACTCCTCTCCCACCCGTCAACCAATCAGTGTCGAGCCTCGTGGCCACACTTTTATACAGGCTTCACTTTTGGGCTTCACGGAATGGCGAACACCTATCCAAAGAACGTTCCGCGTTAAATGTCACGATGCTCTAAGAGTGCCATTCCGCCAAGTAGAAGTTAAATGAATGAGGTAAGAATATTTACAAAACGCTTTGTACAAGTCGTTATTAATTATTATTAGTATCTCTTACTTATCTTTACACCTTTATATAACAAAAATAATAATCCTGTCAAAGCGATACTTTCTGCAATGGCAGATGACTGTTTAAGAATGTGGTTTCAACTGGTTAAAGAGCTTTGTGAGCTTATTACCAACCTCCTTTGCTCATCGAATAGGACTTCCTAAAAACGCCTATATCGAACGTAGTTCTTTTTCGTGTGTACCGAATGGGCAGGCTGATTTATCAGCATGTCATACGCAACTGATATGATGGTTCATATATTGCTAAAAATGTAACCAATGTAACCCTATCAACCTCCACACTCTCAGAAAAAATAAGATAATCTTACAGCCCTTGTCCCGTATAATAAACCTCAAGACTTCACTTCGACGTACAGTGCACTGACGTCGAACCGACGGTACCAACTTTTACGAGCGGCTTGATAGCCGAGTGGTCGAACTTAATATAGCTCACGTTCGTGTTACTTAATACAAAAAGCCGGGGTTTGTTGCCCCTACATCAAAACCTCATTGAAAAGACTGTGAGTGTGCAGGCGAGCTGGTGGTAGCTAATTATGTCGTCTAACACCTGCGGCTGTGGTGAAGAAAATTAAGAACTTTTAGTCGAAGGAACAGACACAGAAGGGAAGGTCTCAAATACATAAATGTACGTAAATGTTATCAATAAAAATGCTAGTAGATTTGATGTTACCCTCCCGTTTCTGCTCGGTAGAGTACCCGCTTAGATTTCTCTACCTTCAGATTACAAAGATAAGGCAGCAAAACGACAAAGTAAAATAGAAGGACATGGCTTTATCAACACCCCCTAGTTAAAAAAGGCTGTAGTGCTGCACTGAGATAATTCCCTTCTCTGTCTGTTCCTTCGACTAAATTATCTTCATTTTATTCACTCAGTCTCGGGTGTTAAATGAGATAAAACCTGAGTGTATTTTATTATAGTTTTGGTACATACTTTGGCCTGTTTAATAAGTTTTATCGCGCCGTTATTGAGTCCCTCGTAAAAGTTGGGGCCGTCAGTTTGACGTTAGTGCGCTGCACGTCGAACTGAAGTTCTGGGTTGTAGTATATGGGACAAAAGGTGCGAGACTACACCCTTTTCTTTTTTTAGAGTGTACCAGTTGTCGGACTAACTGGGCATGTGAACAGATGATTACATCTCTGCCCCCTCGACTTAAAAAAATACAGTCCTGAATGCTATATATGGAATCCTTGCCACATAATTTCGCTGTCTGTTTCATCTAGCTTTTAATTTTTTGTGCCTACGACGGATGAAAAACGCGCAAATTAATCCTATGGCAAGACATAATGGCCTCAATAGACCGACACAAGGTCCGAAACAGAAAACTTCCACTTGGATAGAACTTTTCGAGTTCTGAATAAACAAACTCGGCGGATAAAAATATCAATGTGTGTCGTGTTCAATGTCCCGATACTGTAATTGTGCGATTGAGGACGGCGGATAACGAATCATTGGCTACAAAGTCTTCTGCCCATGTCGGGAAGCTGTTGAGATCAAAGACGAACACTCCCAGGGTGTTGATGCTGACCAGCATGATGCAGATGCAGATGCACTTGACCACGAGCCCAGGCAAGATCTGAAAATATTAATTTCGACATAAAAAAAAAGTGCATGGCAAATCCTCCTTCTGCTCATATTCATCACGGCTGTCATGAGCGCACCGTCATCACGGACAGAATTTTGTGCTTGAATGACAAGGCCACGAGTACAGAGTTCAATCCAGGATTCACACGATGCGCTTGAATATTATGTATACAACCAACACGACGTCTGCTTAGCTGCTTACAGGAATACTTCAACGAAATGTGAAATATATCCGTCGTGTTCAGAAATTGGCTGAATATGATCCACAACGTCCGTAAATGAGAATCGCACTTTTGTATTTTGAGGCTCCATTTTTCGTTATGAACGGCCCACTTTGGCAAGCGCTCGAAGAGCAGCCAGCGGAGAGCACGTGACATCCGGCCGCATTTGCGACGTAACCTGTCTCGGGACGAGGAAAGCTGCTGCGCGAGGCTGATGTCGACAGGACGATTGCAAACAGGCAAGGAGGGCATCTGGCCGCCGCCATGTCTGTGCTCGTGCGGGCAAGTGCGTGCAATTACAAGCTTGCCAAAGCTACGTTTACAATCACGATGCACATGCCTGCACGCATGGGGCACCAGTGAGGCTATAGTTCTAGCCTTCTAGGCGAGACAGGCATCGTCACTACCTGTCAATGTTCCTAGACGGACATTACAAACGAGGCTTTAGCGGCGTCCACCAGGTGCCATTTGCTAATCGTTCAATTCGTTTCAAAACTCCTTCTCGTGTCTTTTCAACAAGAAATTGGGGTGTCCGATGTGATACTGCTTCCGGAACACGTATAAACTAAGAAATAAGACCCCCCCCCCCCTTTACAACCCCCTCCCCCCAAAAAAATACAACAGAAACTAAGTATATTTTTGTAGATATTGCGTCTTGTAACAAAGATTTAATACCGTAAGGAATGGTATTTACTGCGTAGTGAGAAAACCAGTCAACGGTTCAGCTCACCCGAGTTTTTTTTTTTTTTTAATTGTTTATTTCTAACACGCTTTAGCTCGTCGAAATTTGGCCTGTCCAGAATATTCTTTTCAGACCAGCGTGCGGGTCGACAATGCTGAAGTTTTGTTATGTTTCTTATCTATAACTTTCTGCAGGTTTAGGAGAACGGGGCAAGGCTCTCCCTCTCACAAGTCACTCTGCTCGCTCTGATAGTTTCCTCTTCTCCACTCACATCCTCTCCAGCGTTCGCTCCGCTAAAGTGGAAAGAGTGCAGGGCTTTGTGAAAGGGGCCTGTCCTGTTTTTGTCAACCCAGAACTGACTATAGACGTTTTCTATGCAAGCACCGTCATCTTGAATCGCAGAACTTCCGGTAAGCGGGAAAACATCCTTTTGCTCTTGCCACACAAGGAGGAGCTCACGCTTTAATCGCGACGTGTATCATTTTTGATTTAACTTTTATTATATTTTTTTTTACTTGTCCCAGGGTTTTTTCATCCCGCATACCGGATTTGTCAAACTACGTGGCTGAGGACGAGGGTAAACGAAATAGGCCCATAGGTGGCAGAGCGAAGCAGCGCGCATCGCCTCCGTCCTACATTTTCGCTATACCACTAAGCAAATCTTATGAAGTTTTCAGGGTGGAAACTGCACAAATGAAAACGAGGGTGGAACAAGTGAAAGTACGAGACCAGGAATAGTCACAAACTCGCCCCACTTTCCATTCGCTCTTTCCATTCTCCATTCTTTCGTGTATATCTCATTTGCAAGGTGTAATTTTTAGCGAAGTTTCATTCAACCAATATTATATATGGCAATTAGCGGATCTCCAATTTTTTGCTCGTATTTTGATGCATATGATATTTTGAGATACTAATGTAAGATAAACATAAACACATATACAAATATGGGATGGCTCAATAGGTTGTTTCAGAGAAAAATTAAGTTACGAAGGTAAGCACTATATAGTGGGCTTTGTGAAGTTTGGAAATGTAGTATTCAATTTCCACGTACTTCAGATTGCTTCAGTGTTGGACAAAATACTCGATAAAGTATTTAAGTTAAGTTACTAAATACCTGCTTCATAAAGTATTTAAAATACTACTCAAGTTACTTTCACTGTAAAGTATCTTGAGTAGAGTACAAATACTTAGAAATGCATTTCAGTTACTTTTGAAGATACTTCCGCATTGCTTAATTTGTATCGACGTCATTGTCAACGACAATTATGCAGCTACGCAAATCTGGGTTACCAGAATGGTTTATTAGCACGCAACAACACAAAACGGAAGAAAAAAAAAGTATCGTAGGGCTTTTTTATGCAGTCCAATTATAAAGAGCAAAATATTGTCACGAATGATATATGATGAGGCGGCGAATAACTGAAGAAATTAAACGTTTAATGGGGCGAACTTGTTCCCAAAACAAAATAGAGAAAGGCTAGCGTTGCAGGCGTCGATGTCGGCGAAACAGCAGGATCGAGCGCTGGGGCGAGACTGACTCCGGACCGCCACACGGAGCACCTATTGTACCCGCGTGGGTTTCTGGAACATTCGGCGTAGAAAGTTCGGCGCGTTGAACATTCGTAACTCGATCAGACGAAAAAATTCTCGAACTTACCAGAATGTCAAGTTGAAGGAATAAATAAAAGAGAAGTCCGCTTTCTGGTTTCGAACCCGGAGACTCCGCGCGAGAGCCAAGCGCGGTAACCATTCGGCCACGCGCTCGCTGGGCAACGCGCGTGGCGATATCACTGATAGATGTTACAAAACATTTCTGGGACAACAAGAAAGAGGTCGCTTTAGCTATTGGGGAGGAGATCAGATCGTGGCGCCCCAAGCGGTTAACTTTAGAACTAGATGGATGGGGACAACAAATACAATGGCTCAGCGCTCGGCTGACTTAACCAAACGCGGCGTCAGCGTTCGGCTGGAGGTCCTGTTCTCCAGTGAGGGGGAGGAGGGGCTCTTTTGTTACCACTCCGGCCTGCATGAACAATGCAGCATGTACGGTGCCCAGCTCAGCACAAAAGCCCAAGTGGGTCAAGTTCGCATCCTCTGACGACTGCTTTCGGGGGAGATCCGGCACTTAACGTCACTTCACTAATTATTGGTAGTTTTTCACAACGCTGTGCCCCGCGCTCTGTTAAAAAATATGACACGAACATGCCCACAAGGCCTGTGGGCATGTGCACAGGCCCTGTGTTAAGTAAACACCGAGGTGTGGGGGTGACAAACGGGTCAGAGCGCTTCGCCAATAGTGACATCGCTGAATATCACATCCAATGGCGCACCTTAGACGCATCGATCGTTTAACTACAATCCATATTCTCTATACGGGGAGTTCACTATAAACGAACTTGGGACACGGATATGAGTGAATGGATAACAAAGAGAACCCACATAATAGCCACGGCAGTGGTCGCACCTTCTTGAAGTAGGTTGCGTTCAGAAAAGCACTCAACGTTGGGGGACACTTTGTTGGCATTGTGAAAGGTCACCCAGCTCCTAGTTCGTTTCCTGTACTGTTCTCTGCTTATCAATGTTCACTTGCAGACAGTGCTCGCGAGAGCAATGAGTGCCGGACTGACAACACCATAAAAAAAAAAACCTCGACGTTTTTCTTAGCGGGGTCAAATATACAAAAAGCAAAACAAAAATTCCACTTTTTTGTGTGTGTCCACTTCTCATTTTCTTCTATTTGTTATTTTCTTGACACTCAAGTCTGCATTGTTCTCGTAGGTCGTTTCCCGGTTTGCTTGCGCCACAGGGTGGCATCTTTACTTCCGAAAAAACACAGCTTTTGTTTGAGGATTTGAGGGGAGAACCTTCATTGTACGAACTTTGGGCTAAAATATAAGTCAAAGTCGGCAAAAAAAAAAAAAAAAATATCGATATTTTCACGAGCTCCCGTAGCTAATCGGAGCTAGCAACAGGATTCGGTTGCTCGAAAAAATGTTCACGTTTGCTCGTGCCACGCCCACGCCACTTAATACCGAAAAACTTGGAAAATGGCGGAATGTCAAAAATGTATTTAAAATAATGAGTACAAGATACTCGGAATTGTAATTAAAATAGAGTATTAAATACTCTCCATCAAAGGTATTTGGAAGATACCAAGATACTCCAAAAAGTATTTAAGATACAGTATCTCGAGTAGAGTATTTGAGATAGGCACAAGTCTGGGTTGCTTGGCGTGATACACACGGGAAGCAAGAAAGCGACGAATTCGTTGCACAGGGGAGTTAGTTATTAGAAAAATGTGAAACTCAACGTAGTCGCCAAAATTCCGTGTTGGCTGGTATTATCTGCTCTGCTTTTCCCGTCACTATTTTACTGCGTTTAAAAAAATATATATACGTAATCGCATTAAGCTGTGCATACGCGAGGATATGTTATTATTATGAAAACGGCTGCTCAATGTCCCCTCTCAGCAACGCGGCACCTCTTCCCATCTCTCTCAAATTCAGTTCGCCCAGCCATGATTGTGCAAAGGCGTCGGCTAATCACGGCGTCACGAGTATTCATCCGACGACGTGAGATTGGCCGGCGGCGTTTCACCCTCTTTCGCCTTCTTTCTCCTTCGGCAACGAACCGTCTATTGACGAGAAAATGAACCAAAGAATTAATCGCTCTACATTTTACTGTACAGGGACCTAATAAACACCTTTATGTACGCAATAGGGGAACACGAGTCCTAGCCGAACGTTGACTTAGCACTCGTGTTCATGCCGCTCTGGCCTTCAGCAGATGATGTAGAAAATCCAGAACTACGTCCCGGTTATCTAGGAGGCATTGGCTTCCACTCTTTAGAAACCATGCTAAAAAATGTGTACGTGTACGAATAGTGTTTGCTGGACGTGGGTCAACCGGGGACCACCAACGGCAGCCGCTGACATCATGGCGCCGACATCTGCTCACCATTTCTGCCGGGAGAATGTTGGCGTGGCTGGCCACAATGGCGTTGGCTGGCGTACCCACGGGGAGCATGAAGGCGTACGAGCAGGAGAGTGCCACAGGAACGATGATCATGAGCGGGTTCAAGTGGAGATCTGTCGCCTGGAGAGATACATCCGAGGCTCAAGCTTAGTTAGCAAAGGTGGAAGAAAACGTCCCGGAGAGGGCTTAATGTATCAAAACCATGCGGAGTGGTCGTACCAATTGGGCCATGATTGGTAGGAAGATGGTTGCGGTAGCTGAGTTGGACACGACTTCTGTGATGAATGCAACGATAACGGAAACTACGAAGATGATGCATTGCGGCGACATGAAGCTGAACGATGCAAGCTGGTGTCCCATCCACCGGGACAGTCCAGACACCTGCCAAACAAACGGCACACTTAGCACGAGCAGGTACACGTGATTAAACAAAAAATACGACATAGGTTGGTAGCTAAATCTAACAAGTATTATCCAGACATGCGCACCTACAAACAATTACATAAACAAATTGCGCTTAATGAAATGAGCCTAAAGTAAGGCTTCTTTCCAAGTTAAACGATGAGCCTTTTCAAAAACAGCGACACTTGACACGAAAATCATAACCCTTCTCAGTCTGGGCAAAGAAACGATCGGAAGAGCAGTAAGATGGAAAAAAATGGTTTAGTTGGTATATTACAAACGTTGAAAAAGCCAGGGAATAAGGACTAGAAAAAACGCAATCACTTTACACTAACAACTGAACATTGATGTTAAGTTTTTAGTGGCGCACTGTGGGCCTTTTTTTATGGTCCATGTTCGCTTTCAGCATTCTTTCAACATGGAGAGATCGGTGATGGGCAGCTGTGATTTGCGCGTTCATCTTGTTCTAAGTCAAACGTACGCAGCGTAATAACAAGATTTACTTTGACTCACGTTCGTGGCCTCTGCCATAGCGAACCCTCCGCCTCGAAGAAGGACAACACCCCAGGGCAAGCGCTTCTGGACGACGTCCCAAGTGAGCAGCGTAGGGCTGGTTCCCAGCTTCCGAGGGTCAGCAGGTATCACGAACAGAAAGAACACCACAAAGAGTGCCGCCGTGGCGTCTTTGGGCTTCCTGAAAAAGTGACCACGCACGGTGGTAGCTTCGTCCATACAACTCCGCACATGAGTGCTTGTTGACTACCTAAATTAACACCGGTCATTGTCGATTAGTACAAATACTGCGAGTGTGGTCCAGGGGCGGATCCAGAACTCCGTTTTGGGGGGTGCGGAAAATTTGTAAGGATACTATTCCCCCATTCTTTCGTGTGCACCGGGGGTCCACCCATGTAAAATTGCCCTCCGAGAAGGGGGGAGGGGGGAGGTCGACTTCGTTTGGGGGGGGGGGGGGGGGGCGGCTGCCTCCGTCGCCCCCCCCCCCCCCCCCCCCTTGGATCCGCCACTGGTGTGGTCTACTTGACAAATACTAGTGTGAACGCAGCCTTCAGGTAATACCAACCTGCATGCTACTAATAATAGAAAATGTGATTTATTGCTTAACTCTTTCCAGCATTTGTTAGAAAAACGGTAGGCATCCACCAGCGTATGAACGTCGCGTTTCCAAATATGGAGGTATCTTGCGCTCCCCTTACAAAAATGATTAATGAGTTTCAATTGTGTTTCATGCATTCGAAACCCAATTGAAATTCATTGATCATTTTTGTAACGCTCCAGCATACGTTTCATCATATTTATTTATTTGTTTTTATTGGTATACTTCGTGGCTGGTGTAAGTATCAGATTTATGAATGTGTCAATAATGGCAATAGTTGTATTGCCTTATCTAATCACTATATTCGCACAGAACCACACATCACATCGGCATTTTTAACGCAAGAGTCTAAGGCTGCCTAGGAGAGCTCCTGAGCGGCGCCTTCTTGTTGGAAGGTTAATTCTCACGTGTTGGCGATGGACAATGACTTTGTCTATTGGTCATGAGCGCGTCGAAAGCTTATGGAAAGAAAAGTTCACTTACAAGTCTCCAAAAAACGTCGACCATCCTCTTGCGAAGTGAGGGTCCCTGAACATCCACAGCAGAACAAGTGAGGCCAGCATGACCAGGACAGCAAACTCGTGAAACCTGAGGGAGATACACAAATTTAAAAAGGAAGCTTTAATATGTAGCAATCTAGAAACTTTTCGAATTTTATATGTTCTGCTGATGTCATAATTACATAAATAAATGTTTTACTTTTTTGTTTTGTCTAAAATATTTTACGCTGTTTTTGTTTTCAATGTATAGGCAAATATTTATACAAATATAACGGCACGACCTTCAACCTTGTAATATTAAATATGTTATCCGTTTTCCTTCGTCGCTATAACAACAATTTCATTTTCAAAGGCGTTATTAATTAAAAATCCTGATTTATGTTTATAATTTGCTGTATATAAAAATATTCACCACAGTACTTAGGCTATGCATATTTTAGTTTTATAATTGAAGGTTCACATAAATGTAAAATATTATGTGAAGTTTGAGCTAAACTAACCATAATATCTTCATACGTACATAGTTCAACATGTCAAAGTATAGACCCGTATGTCATTAATTTTGTTTCGGGTCGCGCTGAGCATTATTAATAAGCAGCAAAAATAACCAATTGTAATTAAATACCTGGGGATATAGTGCAAAGGTCTGAGCGCGTACTTTGGATACGTTTTGCATTTTTATATGTAGGACTGAGTCTGTTCATTGAAAATGCGTGCATGGAGATTTAAAACGTGTATATATATATGCTCCACAACATTCCTTCCTGTAATAACGTGCGTGCCAACAGTAACCAAAATAAATGTATAGCAGAATCAAGTATGTCTTACGTGATTGGCCCCAACTCGTCGTACTTTTTGTTTATGACCTTCTTGGCTGCATGTCCCTTTCGGTCAAGCCCGACAGACCTGAAAAAAGGGTTTAGCGCAAACTCATCAGTGAATGAAACTTCGCATACTACAATTCATCCCCCTGTCAACTTTCTTACCCCAGCTTCTGGTAAAGCACCTGGAACGCTGCCCACACGACAAACACGCTAATGATCACACCGGGCGTCGAATACAGCAACCAACTGGCGTAGTCGATCGGGGGAAGTCCTCCGTAGAACCTAGATCAAGGAACGGAGAGAACCAAGTGTTCATCCCGCTGCCACGAAGAATGCAGAATCCAGAAACAGGCCCCAGATTCCTCAACGACGGGAACCATACTGCTCTTGCACCTATGCAGAGGGGAAGTCGTTTGCTTCTTGCGCATGAGTTGTAGTGACGTCAGAACGACACCGAGCTCTGACTGGCTTTGATTGAAAGGATAGCGGGTAGACCGCAATGCTAGATGCCTTGAGGTCTACACACTATTTTTTTTTTTAATCAGCCAATAAGAGCTCGGCGTTCTGGCAGCATCGCAACCCTTGTGCAAGAAGGAAACCAACTTGCGCACCGCATGAAGTGTTCGGTGCAGTAACCCCCAATACGAGATCGGGTTTTGTTGAATTTAAACTCATATCTCACAGTCGTGTGGAGTAAACAGGTCAAGGCGGAGTTCGCGCATTTACAGTAAATATTTTGTACGCTATTTAACAATGATTTAACAATGAGTGGCATCATTGCGAAACCGCTGGATTATCAACGTTGTTCTTGCCCCTGGAACTCATCCACACATCTTCCTTACTTTCAGCGTATACCCTTTTTCCAAAAAAAAAAATGGTTAGCTATATTTTTACAAATGTTTGTTAAGACTAGTTCGTCACTGTTTTTTTCGAAATCTCATATTTATAACATAAATAGTTTTCCGCGTACCGAAAGAGTCAATGGGTGCACCGGCTTTGGCGATAGCACGGTTGCGGCTACCGACCCACACATAGCTCAAGTATTTAATTTCGCATTCGTCTTCCTGTTATTTTGTTTTCTGGAAAAACGAGGTTTTCTATATGCTGCTTGCAATATGCGATGATGGCTATGTTCATCACTGATAAGCATAATCAGGGGGCGGTTATCTGTGGTTATCTTAATGACCACATTAAACCGTCGCTGCAACGTAGCAATGTTTAGGGAATTTAAATTGTAAAAACTGCGTTGAATATATCACAGAGTCAAACTGTATAATAGAAAGTGTTGAGAAAAAACTAATATATTCAACAAAAGAAGACCAGCGCGAACGCTTCTTAGGGGGCATTGACACCGCCCTCGGTAGGTGAGAGAAGTACAAAAACATAAAACCCGGGTATACCATCGCTCTATCCAGTTAAAAACTGCAACATTCGTAATGCATTGCCCTTCGGTGTAGTAATACTAGAAAAGAAAAGAAGCATAGCTACACAAAACTCGATGCTCACTCTTCTACGACGAACTTAAGAATGAGATTTGGGCCAGCACTGGTCAGCGTGGCGGTGCCTCCGATGTTAGCAGCGAAGGCAACGCTCAGATAGAGACTCTTGCTCAGCGTCCTATTGGCCTGCTGCAGCCTCTTGACCGTGCTGGGGTCGGGCGTGGCAGGCTTGGTCTTCTGCGGCGGTACCACAAGTTGCGCAGCGAGTCTGAAAACATCCAAAGAGGAGCCCCTGCCTTAACCGAAATCCTTGTCACTGTCGTCCGAAGACGGCTGGCGGGAAAGTGCAATACTTTACTTTGCTTTTTGGCAGGATGATCCGTCGTCACTGCCGTTTAAAGGCTTGTACGCTTCTGTAAGAAGGGTCACTGTTAGCGTTGTGTTAAAACGAATGGTGGCGCAAAAATCAGATTTGCTAGCAAAAAGACAACACAGATGATGAACAGCCCCCTGCTTATATATGTTTTGGCACCTGAGCTTGAAAACGCAGTTCGTCAACGATATCTCATTGGCCAATGAGGTTTTAAGTCTATATTGGAGACAGACTTCAAGACCTTTTGTGATTTGTCTCCAACTTCGAAGAGAGGAACAAGAACTAAAAAACGGCCATGTAAATCTGCGCCATGCATATACACTGCTGCAGTGTGCGCAGATGCCTGTCGTCTGCACAGTTGCGCAAATGACAGGACTCTCCACCACTGCACGTGCACCAAATTGTACCTAAATGCCTCAATACTTAGATTTAATTATAAAGCATAAACCACACCCGAGCACTTTTAAATGAAGTGAAAAAGAAACTTAATTCGGCGAAGCTTGATTACTTTTTTTTTTTTTTTTGCAATTCCGGTATGCTCCAGCAGCTATATGCACAGCGTTACCGCCAGGCTCGAAACAATATAGAGCATTCCACGGATCAGGGTTCTCTTGATCTAAGTTCTACCCCTCGCTCTAAGGTAATTTTGTGTATCCGATTGAAACCGGTTGCTAGCAAAAGAACACAGCAATAAGCTGTATAGACGACAGTGTTCTAGACTTCAGCTGACGGCTGACGCCAGCTGTCAACGTACCATCAAGGGCTCCAAGACTGCTGCGCGGCTCTGGCCTTCAGATTGCTCGGGCATCTTTATCGACGGGTGGACAAAAAGAGAAATATCCCTCTGTTCATCGGTCGGCAAAGACGACGCAGCATTCTGGTGCCAGCAGATCGCGACTGCGAGATCAGGCCACGTGTGCCGCCGTTGGTGTCCTTTTGCGATCGCCGGTTTGTGGACACCAAAGCAGCCGCACACATCGGAGTGATTCGCCAGATAAGAGATGGAGCCACGCATATCGATTGTTTCACGGAAAATTGAATGGAAAACAGGTGTCGAAAATGTCTGCAGCGTGTACTCCGTACTGCCCTTGAAACACTTAATCGGCTTAATCAATAAGAATGACGAGTGGTCCTGTGGCGCCAGTGATAAACGGGGGTGGACGTCTTTCTTACACTGAAAGTCCATGATCATGGGCGCGCTATACAGCTTGTCTCTCTAGTAACATATTTGTTGGACATTAATGATATTTATCTCAAGGACGCAATAAGCGGTCTTTGTATTGTCCCTGTCGCTGTGTGTTCCACTTATCAAAGGTATACCCTTAAGCCGCACTCACGCCACTCATACATCATACGAAAGACAGTCTGCGGACACTGTCTGAGATCTTGCTTGTATGACAATCACACTGGTTATACAAACACTGGCTTTAAGCATGTTCAACGCATGTGTGAAGAAAACATGCTTCAGTCATGCTTGAGGTGTGTCTGTCATCATCTCTGCACGGAACATCGTGTCCATTGTGTGATGCATGAGCAGAGTGCCTGCAGTTATAAAGGAGACCCTAAAAGAGTTAGTGACACATCCTACACGACATCGACAATATGACTCAGACTGTTGATATGTGTTCCGGGAGGCGCAAGGGAACACATTTCTTAGCCCGAGGGCAGTGGTCAAGTGGCTCTTGCTGCTTATAGCCTCAGCGGTGAGAGTGCTCCTGGAGAGGCAGTAGATATACCTTTGTCGCCATCGCACTCCCCGGCTTCAGCGAGCATGAGCCCGTCGGACTCCGTGTCAATGACCTCAGCCAGGACGGCGTCCACAATTGGCATCATCATGGCCGTGGTGGCTGTGTTGCAGATCCACGTCGACATGAACATGGTTGTGAGCATGAAGCCCAACATGATCCTGCGGATGAAATTGACACACTGTTCACACTGCGCTCGTGAATCGGTAGACGTGAATCTCTAAATTATGTTTAGCACTCTGTACGCCCTACGTATCGCATTTTTGTGACAAAAGGAAGAATCGATTATTCACCCAGTTAGATCACACAAAAAAGCGGCTTATTGCATTACTAAAAAGTCTCGCAAGTTTTACGCACTTTGTTTTTAAATCTTCAACCTCATGTCATTTCGCATATGGCGGACTCAAAATAAAACCAACGCTGTTTGTATGCTGCGGCCCATGTTCTAAATGACTGTAGCAACTGGGCTACGTGGGCTGCTGTAAGGATAGTTAACTGCAAATAGAAACTATATACACCTTAAAGTGATATTTTTTCTAATTCAAAAAGACCTTTCCTTTTCCGCCAGGAAAACCTCGCCTAGAATAATCTAGGCCTGTGAAAATCACCTCTCCTTACGGAAAACGGCATTACAGTCAAAAGTCGCCAACTCGGCATTTGGACCCGAGCCCTATGGCGAGCGTTTTTTAACGCTTTGAATGGACACCAGCCGAACCTTGACGCAGCACTCCTGTCTAATCTCTGTCTTCGCTCGAAATGACTTTGATGACGTAAACATTCTAATGCGCAGGTTTTCATTATTCTAGGTAGTGTTGACCGGGCAAAGAACGAGAATATCTTTTCCGAAAAACTGGGCGATCGACTACGACTCACCATCGCGGGTTGGTGCCAACACACAGCATCACCCGAAGGGCGATCCTCTTGTGCACGTTGCAATGTTCGATGGCCATGGCCATGATGAGACTGCCGATGAACAGCATATTCGTCTCCTGCACAGGCGAGAAAAAAAGAACTCGCACCTATAAACATTTGGACCAAAAAAAAAAAAAGAAAAAAAAGGTTATATATGTTTTGTATATCACCACGGAAAGTTTAGAAACGTCAGTCTATCTTCCTCGCCTGCTTCTACCTCGAGTAAATTGGTCAACGATATTTCATCACGCATGTGATCCGAATTTCCCAACTGGAGCTCACGCTTTGCCAAATAAATCATGAAAGACAAGACATTTTATGTTTCGACATGCCCCTTTTCATTGGCCCTATAGGGTGGCGATGAGGAAAACGGTGCGTAACCACACTACACTTTCGTAGTTGGTGCTACCGTTATAGGGCAGACAAGCTCTTTGCTCATCTCATAAATTATTTTTCTTTTTCATTTTTTTTTTTCTTAAACATTTATATATTACGATTGATATCTTGCTGAACAGAGTGTGCCGTATACTTAATTTGTAGCGTTGATTCGCAGAAGTGAAGAAGACTCAAAGGGAAATAACTGTGCCTTTCAGAAATGACTATACGCCGCGAAAACCTTTCTTGGCAATACAGGGGAAGGTTTACAGGCACGATTTCCCTCTACCATTTTGAGCGCTGAATAAAGCTGCGCCCGAGCTCTCCTACTCTCCCCGTAAATGCTGAGAAAAGTTGTAGCGGGGCATAAGTAAACTATTTTGTACGACCCTGGGGGAAAGAAAATTCAGGCGATAAACTTGAATCCGGTTTCTGAAAGGACAAAGACGCTTCACATATTTCAGTCTCATACTCGCGCGAGTTTTACGCGTTGCGACCATTTGTGCATTGTGAACATCTCTGATCTCGGCACTCATATGAAAATGTTTTTCACATATGACAAAGCGTAGGAGTAGACGCCACTGTTATGCATTCAAGCGAAGGGGACATGCAAAGAGCTTGTACTGTGGTCTCAAGCGTCTGCATGTTTCGAACTTCAAAGATTCCTTTTTTTTTTTTTTTTATCAGGCAGGGTGTCACTTAAGAAAAAGTACAGTGCCCTCCTCTAGATAGCTCTAAGAGCTTTTTAGATAATCCTGAAGTGCGGAACACTTTGAACGGGGTAAGGGCCGAGTGCAAGTGACCCCAGAGCCAAAAGCCTCCAAAATGGTAACTCTTTTTATTCTAGAACGTTTCCCAAATAAAGTAGCCCCCACACTCTTTTATATGTCTTTTTATTTGAGAATAAAAAGCACTTGGCAAAAAATGGCAGCGCACTTTAGGAAATGCATTTTATTTTATGCAAAAAAGTGAAATTATAAGAGTCGGCTCAAATATTGGTTCTCACTACGTTGTCATTATTCAGTACGTGTTCTTATGAGGAGGAGCGACCGTGACGCCCCAAGCGGTTAACTTTAGAACTACACGGATGGGGACAACAAATACAATGATTCAGCGCTCGGCCGCCATAACCGAATGCGGCGTGAGCGTTCGGCTGGAGTTCGTGTTCTCCGGTGAGGGGAAGGAGGGGCTCTTTTATTTCCACTCGGCCTGCATGAACAATGCAGCATGCACGGTCCCAGCTCCGCAAAAAAGCCGAAGTGGGTCAAGCTCGCATTCTCTGAGGATAGATCCGGCACTTAACGTCGCTTCGTCGATTGTTAGTATTTTTTACATTAAACTGTGCCCCGCGCTCTATTGTAGAATATGGCATGGACATGCCCATAAGGCCTGTGGGCATGTGCGCAGGCCTTGTGTTGAGTAAACACCGAGGGTGGGGACAACAAAATCCATTTTTTTTTCTTTTGAATAGACGAACAATTAAAAAAAATATCTCAGTGAAATCTCTACTGGGAGACATCGAAATCGAGGAAACAACAAATTAAAAAAAGAACCCACAAACAAACAATGGTTTCAAAATCCACGATCTTATAGCGTCATGTCCCGCCCACCAACCAGAAGCCTATTTCTATGCGCCGATAAACTGTTCTGCTTCGAAGGATTAGTGGGTAGACCTTGCTGTCTTTTTCTCCACTAGACTCGTGGAACGCGTTCGAATGCGAAAGACAAACCCCGGACGCCGGCGTTCTGCGTTCTAACGGGTTCATCAACGACCGCGGCGCAGACAAAGGCTGCTAGCTTAAGGTCACCCCACGAATCCTTCCAACCAGAGCTGAGTTGCAACTGTCCCCCCGTGCGCTCTCGTCTCGTCTCCTCTCTCACTTTATCGGCGCATAATTCCTAAACTAACTGATAAGAGATTGAGCCTGCTCCATCTCACACTTCGTAAACCATCGAGTGATTTCCCCCTTCGAGAAGTCAACACACACAGAATACACTTTTCACCTTTATAACGCGTAAAACAGAAAGGTTGTGAGTTCCCGTTTGAGCGCGCTCCAGTTTAAATCCGACCGTAGTGAACGCTACAGTCCGACGGAGCCGATCAAGAATTGTCCTCGTGCGTTGTTTGTGCGTGATTGGTTCAGTCGCTGACAACAGGGGAAACAAGCCAGGTAAAAGGGAGTAGACAGGGTGCACTTCTTAGAGCGTCTCCCAGGTAGCGTAACGCTTCTTCCGTAGCTGTAAAATGTTCGATGGATTGCGAGGGTTTGTTTCCTCTGCGGTCCTAGTAGGTTTCTGGAGAAACGGGGACTCACCTGGAGGTACGGGTAGCAGGCTTCGTCGGTGGGCAGCACTCCGAGCAGTGGGAAGAGGACGACGGGCAGCAGCGCCGTCACCGGGAGGGGCACGGCGTTCGTCATCCAGAAGGAGGACATGAGACAGACCACGTACGCGCATCTCGCCTCCTGTCGGCGAATTAACCGAGGAAAAATAAGCCAGACAGCTGGAGCCCCGCAAAATGCGCGAAATGCGTATAGCAAAAACTATACTCTCGTCGACTTTTTTTAAAATTATGTATCTACCGTCGGTGTTTTATTCACTCCAGTTTTTTTTTTTTACATTAATATAAATATACGTATATCGGTTTTTCTTCGGTACTTTTTCATGTTTTGCACTTTTGTTGTTTTGCGCTTATTCTGTGTTTACTTTTTTTTTTTTTTGTTAAAGAACTGCTGAACTCTAATAGGCGGAGAAGACTTTGTCGGACCTTTCTCCGCAACCGTCCTGCCGACCTTAACGTGCAGAGACAAATTAAAAGAAAGAAAAGTGTACCAAAAGGACACCTGAACACGAGACTCATCAAACAATTATCGCGGGTCTGCTTTTAAAAGTTGTAGCATTTCTAGGGTCTCTAAACCCTGGGATCGAGGGCGCCCGTCCGTCGCGGCAAATTGTGTTGTGTGTATGTTTATACAGCCGGAAGTTAGTCAGCCCCAATGTGTGTCTGCTGTCTCAGCTGTAGATGAGAAATTTAGCCAGTGCAGTATAACCGCTAGCCTGGGGTCTATAACGTGCACCACACAGTGTGATACACGACCGCACGCCGGTACGAAGCTCATCAAGATCGAAACGGACCGGGGGTCGGGATCGAACCCAGTTTCCCTGGGTTCTGCAGCGCGAACTTTCGCTCCACGTGTTTCAAGCTGATGCGCGCGTAGTGTGCGTAAGCCCAGTTGGCCGGGTTCCGGAAGAAATGTCCCCGGAAAAAACGTCCCCGGAAAAAATGTACCCGGAAAAAGAGTCCCCGGAAAGTATGTCCCCGGAAAAAAAGGCCCCAGGTGGAAAGTAGGAAAAAATGGCCCCAAAGGGACATTTGTTCCACTGCCGTACGATCCTCTTTTGACTTTTGTGTATGAATCTAGAGTGTCATTTCATTCCTGATTTTGTAACATTGCATCTCAACTGTTTTTCTTTTGTTTTTTTCAATGTGAAATAAACATTTATAACACTTCTAGCCAAACCAAATTATTGTGTTAGGGAAATTTGAGAAGTACTTGTGTGCCATTTCCAAATAGGTAACGAGCGCGACGTTTTTGTTTGCTTTCCATTGTGAAATAAGCACTTCTAGCCAAAACCAAATTATTGTGTTTGGGAAATTTGAGAGGTACTTGTGTACCATTTCCAAATAGGTAAAAAGCGCGACACTTAACACAAACAAGCGATCGTTAGCTTTTTTATATTTTTCTTATAGAAACTAAAGGTTAATTGTCATTAAGAGCGCTTATTTGTGGATATTATGCAGACGGTAAAATTTCGTTCCCACTAATACTCTTTCTAAGTAAAATGTGAAAATACGCCGATGTCGTGTTCGCTCTAACAGTGTCGCGATGTGTAAGTATTTCGCAGAATTGTATATTTCCTTATTTGTTGGGGCCGTTTTTTCCTACTTGCCACACGGTGCCTTTTTTCCCCAAGGACATATGACCGGACCGCCCGAAGGCCATGAGGATCAGGGAAACCCAGAGATAGAAAATCCTTTGGGGACATTTTTTCCTACTTTCCACCTGGGGCCTTTTTTTCCGGGGACATTTTGTCCGGTGACTTTTTTTCCGGGGCCGTTTTTTCCGGTGACATTTTTTCCGGGGACATTTTTTCCTACACCCCAGTTGGCCACCGATCCCCCATTCCGTCGCGACACAATTGCTAAATTTTTATGCGCGGAAATCTTCACGCTAAATTTAGCGGGGAAACTTGAATTTTTATAATCGACGCAGTGTCACGCCATGTGACACTGTGTCACATCCCGTGACGTCACACGACACTGTGACGTCATACGACACTGCGTCATGTGACGTCAGGGTCGGGTAAGTTATATGAGCGTGACTAGGCGGGCAAAGGATTCCCAATGCAATTGCATTGCAGCTTTTTGGCACTAGCCAGAAGAAAAACGTAGTTTTTTGTTTTGTTTTTAGAACACGGGAAGTTCAATC
>JABSTQ010007282.1:42500-45866 GCA_013358835.2 Ixodes persulcatus
TAATTAAGAATAGTTATGGCTACCGAGCCTTCTACATGCCACAAATGCATGAAATCGATTAACGGTAGAATTCCTTCCCACGAATAACCATTGGATTTTTGTTGTTTTCTATACACAAGTAACCAGTCAGCAGTAATGCCAAAAGTAATGCTTATGTTTCGTCAAGTATTTCCCTAATTAAGGCAGCTTTATTTTGCTTAGTCGTTTTATTATTTCCTCAATTTCTCAATATAAGGTCGAAATTTTAGAAAGATATTAGTTTTTTTTTTGCTTTACTGCGTGGGACGACCCGTTTCGTTCCTTTTTTTAAATTAACAAGAGCAAAACTGCTTAATCTTTTTAATATAATTTTTTATACCATGCAAGCACAATGTATATATATATATATTAAATAAATAGATTCGCTTAATAGCTCATTGTCTCCTTCTTATTCGCGACAAAGAAGTAAATCTACGTGCCTCCCAAAACAACAATCCTGACTATTAGTCATATCGTTATCGAGAGGTAGTAATTTTTTTGTTTTTGTTTTAACGCTTTCGGTGGAAAGCAAAAACGCAATAGACGATGTACGCAGAGCCGTTTATACTGGGAGAGTTTCGCCTTCTTAAAGAGATTGACATGGTCAGCTTTGGCGACCATCGCAAAAGCCGGCCATGTTCGGTCGGCTTTCACTACTACTTCCATCTTATTTATATCCACAAGTCTCGTGTTCCGTCCTCCGGGGAACACCAATTATTATAACAATATATCAACCGAAACCAAGTTTGTATAAAAGTTTCAGATATGGATAAGCGGTCTTTCGATTGGCAGCGTAAATTTACCCTAGTGTTTGGTCTATAATTCGCACCTTTCATAAGATGCACACCCTAAACAGCTGTTAAAAAAATATGTATAGACGCTTCACCCAGGCGCCATTACAGCCGCCATTGGTGACCTTTTCTTGTCTTACCAAGATGCCGAGCCACTCAGGCGGGCGTTGACGAGCCTCCACAAAGGGCAATGCTGAGGAGGACACGACAGAATAACAAATGGCAATAACCATGTCCTGCTGTGGTAATGATGAACTGAACTAATCATAATAAGAGGAAACAAAACTGAAGGTCGGTATAAGGGGGCTCATATGCACAGCTGCTGCAATGCGCCTATGTAAGTCGCATGATATATTTGTACGGTCGGCGCGGCGAAACTGCGTTGAAAATTCCGCTTAATATGTGCATTAGATTGCAATATATACCCAAGTGAATGCAAACTTAAATAATGTCGTCAGCGAATCGAACGAGACAAAATGAAGGATAAATCTGGCTCTTAACACTGTGCACACCATCGGAGACATATATCTTCCGCAGGTAGTGCAACGAGTCCTGAGTCTTGGTCCCAAGTTCGCGCTAGAACCAAATACGTCGGCACCTGAGTTACCATCAATGGTAGACGAGTGGCACTTCGTGCTCCAGAAGCTGAATATGACCGAGTCACCTCCAAAGGAGTCGATATACTCTTACGAAGAAAGTCCCGAGCCTCACCCTTACCAAACAAAAAAGTGGTGACTATTAGCCCCGTGCGCGACCGAAAGCGTCGCTGTGGTCGGCCTTCCACGATTGGCCGAACGCTGACTATGACGTCGGAAAGGGGATTTATCATCGACGGAAATAAGAGGAATGAAAGAACTTTAATTGTGACGGTGTTGGCAGTGTTCCTTTGAGAGCGCAATGATTTCAAGCTTCCACCTTGCTAATAACAAACACCATCGAACTTGTTGTTGGCAAGGTAATGACGTCACAAGGGGGAACCACTGGAGGGCGCCACCAAAACATCTCGCCGCTAATACCTAAAGGAACATCACATGTCTCTAATGCCGGCTGATAAAAAAGGAGGATTCGTGCTCATGCACCACGGCTTGTTTTGAGTAACAGCCCTCTCTGCCCTTGAGTCCGTTTTTCAACGCCACAGCGACATCTCCCTAACTAAGATCAAGAGCGAAGCTAAAAGCTGTGTCTGTCGATGGAGTTAAAAAGACTTTCCTCTGACATTGACCGCAACAAACCTTTAAGCCTGGAATTGTTTTTCAGTGCCAAGACTCGCAAAACCGTATGCCCGCCCAGTGTTATCCTATTCGAAAAGGGAACCTGGAAAAAGTCACTAGCCTTATCTCTTCAAGAAAAACTAAATCTTCTCACGATTGATGATCCATTCTTAATTAGGAGCTCCAACAATTAATAAGAGTCCTACCTGAGCGTAACGACAGCAACTGCTCCCCGTGTTGTCATCCACTTCTTCACCTCTTTGGCGCTCATTTCCAGTCATGAACCAACAAGCCCAGCTAAACATTTTGTGACAGCAACTTAAACGCCTTTTCAATGGACATAAAATATCTGTACTACGCACTACCTTAGGACCGTCTTTTACACTGCATTGAGGAAAGCATTAATTCTTTTGGGTCCATCGCATTCCAGAACGCTTCGGGCACCCCCCAAGACAGATTTCTCGAGTTGATTGCCTTCTACCTGCACGCCGCGTTCGTCACTTGGGATGGAAATACATACTTGCAAAAACAAGGGGTTTGCATAGAGTCTCATATCGCCCCTGCGCTCATTGACATTCACCTTGCGCACCATGACAGACTGCTGCAAAGACGCTTAGACTTTCCGGAAGTCATGAATATCTTTCGTTCCGTAGACTATTATATAATCTTCCTTGACGTCGACAGAGGCAAGTTTCCCTCCACGATGGCCATAGTTCTGTCCACTTTCGAAGAGTGCATGAATCCGTTGGAGCTCACGCAGGAGTTTCCCGTTGAAAGATTCATTAGATTCCTAAATTTACGAATATTTATATTGACCTTTTTTTCCCGTATGCTGGTTGTACGAGCCACGAGAAAACAAGCTGCTCTTTAACTTCATTTCTGCACACTCCAAGTTGGTTAAGAGGGGCATCGTCAAACTTTGCCATTAAAACTCACTTATAAAATCGTGCAAACATCTGATAAAAACAAGCTTCTGTGCACAAATTTGTCGCCTGTCGTCAGCACGGTATCCCACTTCCTTATTAACTTCAGTGGCGGAGAACCTACTCAGAGAAAAGAAAAAAGATGTCATCAGACGAAAACCAAGAGACAGGGCAACTAGACACATTGTTGTGCCCTACATCCACAGCGTCTGCCATGGTCTTAAAAAAGGGGCAAACAGGGTCACATCGACGTCATCTTCTCGGCTCCAAACAAGTTTTCCAGCTTATACAAAAAAGTGAACAATCCTCCACAACATTCAGCGAACTGCACAAAAAAGCACCAGACCAGTTTCGTTCCGTGCACAGAAGGGGTAGTATATTCCTTTCCCCTCTCCTGTGAGAAACAATATATATCGGCCAGAT
>JABSTQ010007283.1:0-58438 GCA_013358835.2 Ixodes persulcatus
GTGGGTGGCTCTTCGTCTGCCGTGAACATTGCTTCGGCGGGTGTTTTACCGTGTAAGATGAGACCGTCGCGTGCTGCTGGAACAAGAACCTGGCGATTCTTCACTGAACTGCTTCTTCCGTAAGCTTCAAGAGGGCTTTCTTCGTTTCGCACACCATCTGTTCTGCTGCCCGTTAGTTGCAGGATGGTGTGGTGCACTAATGTGATGCCTGATGCCGTTTTTATTTATTTATTTTTTTTTTGAGGGGGAGGGGACTTGTTTATTTTATTTGAAGCAAGATTTGGCGCGTTATCAGAGAAAAGTATTTTCGGTAGGTCAAAGTAGGGAAAAGAGAGCGTAGAACGTCAATGACGCATTTGTACGTCGTGGCAGGCATCGTGTAAACTTCCAACCACTTAGAGTACGGATCGACCATGACTCCGCTAATGCGGATACGTTTCGCCACCCACAGACTGAATAGTGGATCGTTTTCAGTTACAGTTCATGATGGCGCTGGACTCGAGGAAGCCGTCGACTCTTTCCACAAAGTTAGCCCAGGTGCCAGCACTTTTGTCGAAAGCGGTAAGTGTTCGAAACGTCGACAACGTTCGGTAGCCACGTGCTGTGCTTGACACTGGACGCTTACCATTCGCTGAGAAGAAACTTGCTTGTTCGTCTGCCACGACTCGTCCGATATCAAGTCATCACCGCTACTCCATCTCCCGACAAAACAGGTCGTCATTGTCCGCATGTCCATAGTTAGCAATCACGTGAACTTATAAATTCCCATACGCTCATAACTTGCCGTCGCTAAACGCCGTTCATTCATAGCGTCTTCATTGCAAATAAACGTCTCCCTATTTATTCTGATAGTTCTCATCATACTCCTAAGCTGTACTTACAACATTATATGTGTCGGTACTTCCGAAAATATTGCAACGACGTTTGTTTTCTGGGAACTATAATGTAACAACCTTTACAAAATCTTCCGGATCCCGTGAAACACAATATTTTGTTATGTCACTTTTCGGTCGTCATTATAATGGTGACGTAAGTACCGTAAATTGCGAAGCAGTTTACTTGACGTCCGCTTCCACTGGTGTCTTGGAAGATTGAGTCTACTGAGCAAGCATTCATGCAGAAGAAGTTTTCATTGACAGAATATTGACACGTCAATCAACAATTGACTCCTTCTTGGTAAGATTTACTGCGAAAGCCCGTGACAACCGCCGAACCGCAAGACCTTTCCAATGTTTACAAAATCACAGTCCAGCGTGCGATCTTCACAGCCCAGCACGTGCGTGTTCGTCACTTCGGAAAGCGAGCAAAGCACGCGCCATACGCACGAACGCTCAAAATGGCACCGGCCACAAGCTCGTTTTTGGAAAGGTCTATTAGCGCCGAGATGTTTTAGTGGCGCCCTCCTATGGTTACCTTTCGTGACGTCATGAGCTTGCGAACAACAAGTTCGATGGTGTTTGTAAGGAGCATGGTGGAAGCTTGAAATCAATGCGCTCTTAAAGCAACACTACCAACACCGTCGACATTGAAGTTCTTCCATTCCTCTTATTTCCGTCGATGAGAAATCCTTTGCTGACGTCATAGCTAGCATTCGGCCACTCGTGGATGGCCGACCACAGCGACGCATTCGATCGCGCACGTCGCTAATATCAGAGAACAGTTTATACAAAGCCTGACATTCTCGCATACATGCGTTTGCTGGGCCACGCTATTGAGCCAGCTGAGCACAGCTGGCAGCGGTGCGAGCAAGGCCACGAGGGGAACGTGATGGTGCTCGAGCCATCCCACCGTGAACCAATGTTTCGGCCACCCCACGGGTGCGTGTCGCCATCTATTGGTTGAACTAACGCCTTGTTCAAGATGGCTGCCTGTTTTAGTCTAGAGACTTGCCCGTCGAAGATCGTGTCGATGGAATGGGAGCAAGAATTTGTAAGTGAGTTATTGAGGCATACCGCACTATGCTCCTCTTAACGAGTTTAGAATGCGCCGAGTTGAATGGATCTGTCACAGTAAAATCCGCGGACGGTTTCTTTGAACATCTTAACATCAGAAGATTTACGGGGAAGGGGGGGGGGGGTGTTTTTTTTCGTTTTTTACAAACGTGTGCAATGCTAAAAGAACAGTATTTAAAGTTTTCCACTTTCATCATTATGGCGACAAAAAGGACGATCCTTGATGCGTGGTTGCAGGGCCGGAAATATCCAAAAACGTCGGCACGGCAGCAGCGGACCGTAGCGTACCAAGAGTCACCCAGAACTCAAAAAAATCTGGTAGGTTTAAATTCAAAATTTTGTGTGTGTGCACGCGTAGCAAAGCAAGAGGGGGATTCTCAAGTCTTAGGTCGCATGAACTGCATTGCAGGGAGTTCACAACGTTTCGTTGGTCCTATGAAATAGCTGCATAAAACAGTTTTGTAACAGATTGCGAAGGTATTTAGCACACAGACGTAGTTAGATAATGAAAGTAATCATTAAATTTTAGTAAAGTTACTTTACGTAAGCAAAAAAGAAAAATTTTTTTTTTCTTTATTTTACTTGTAAATGGCAAAAAATAGTTTTGGCCACGATGGCATTAATTCCGGTAAAATGAAGGCTATGTTATGTAATACTGTATTTTCTTTTTATTCCAGCCATTTTTTCAATCAAAATAAACGCCTCAGTTGCCAAAAATAATATTTGATAGTTTCCCAAAAAAGAGAGCCCGCAAAAATTTACCCATAGAAAAATGTTTTTTTTTTCTTTTCACTTAAAAGGTTTAAGTCTTCATTCCTTCAAATAATGAATGCAAAATGAATCCGTGTAGTTTTTGCACTTTTAAACCTTTTAATGAACATGAACCAAGAAGCCCAATCCGAAACATTAATTCATGTAATGAGCTTTTTTTTGCTATTGTTTTTTATTTAAATTCACCCAGATGTACGTCAGAGGTCGCTCTTAGAAAGATATCAGGCGTACATGTACGAAATTAGTCGAGTAGACCAGAGGTTCTCAAAGTGAGTTCCGCGTGCTGGTCTTCTCGGTTCTGCGAGCACCCAAATGTAGGTTTTGCCTTTTTTATATATATTTGTACAAAAATACTAATATATGAGGGTACTGCGAATATTTGAAACCTTCAAATATCAAATCGAATAGCCCCCTATTTGATTCATACTTTGAAATAAATCGAACTATTCGAAAACATAGATTTATTGAGGAAGTATTTCTAAGTTTGAAACTACTAGATCAGCCGAATTTCTGAGCCCCGAGAAAATCAAGCTGCTCCGCCGCGATGCCCCGGTGTAAAGTGGCAAAGCTTAACACTAGCATGCCTGGCGAAGCGGTGACACTTTCCCCGAGCGCGCTGGTGCAAAGCGCAGTATTGCCCACACAGTGATGCTGTAAACTTGCGGCTATTTATATTAATAGTCTAAGTATTCAACCGACACATTTGTGTTTGCATTATATTGTCATTATAATAATCATTATTATAATTATAATACACCGCTGCTCGTCGGTGTATTACCCACAATGCAACGGGCAGGTGGAGCGGTTTAACAAGGTCTTCAAGGGGTTCATCCAGGTGGCAGCACTGGAGCATCGGCCTCTTGAAGTGGCCGTCCTGGAGTACCTGGGCGTTTACAGGTGCACACCTCATGCCACAACGGGGGTGCCGCCTGCTCTGCTCCTGCATGGTCGAGTTCCTCGGTCGAGGCTGGACATTGTGGGGTTCCCGTCATCAAAGTTCTTTGTGAACCCTGGCTCTGAATTAGCTGACCTCAGAGCGCGAGTACAGCAGCGGCAGGCTTACAGCAAGCGTTACACGGACTCCAAGAGGGCAGCAAGGGCGCCCACCTTCAAGCCGGGCGATTTCGTCAGGGTCCGCAAGCCAAACATACCGAAGAAAGGAACATCGCACTATACGCGCCCAATGCTTATCACTGGTACACATGGACCAAGTTCTTACATCCTCAGTGACAACCGGACCTGGAATGCGTCGAAGCTTTCCGGTTGTGGAGAAGCGGGGAAGCGCCTGTCGACAGCATCACAGCAAGCGGCGTCAGCGCTGGAGTCGGCTGATGTGGCTGCAGCCGAGATCCCAGAGACTCGTCCCGTGGCTTCTTCGGCAACAACCGAGACCGCGGAGATGGATTCCGTGTCGGCTTCAACGGTACCGACGGTACCCGAGACCTCGGTGGCTTGTTCGGAGTCGGAGGCAGCTTCGGCCCAGGTCAATACAAGAACAACGAGAGCACCTCTGCTGAGGAGAAAGCCTGCCTGGCAGAGAGACTTTGTAATGAACTATGTTACTGTTTTCACTATCAGTTACACTGTTCCTTTTTTTTATTTCTTTGTATTTAGTTTCTTGGGTTGTTGTTTTTAGGGAGGGAATATGTTGTGTAGGCAACATTGTCATTTTGTATATAGAGCATTCACATCGCGATAAAGATCAGATTTCGGGTTCGAAGCTCGCAGCGTACGCATCTCTTCTTCGTGGTCGCTATGCCGGCGACCAGGGCTGCAACATAATACTGACCCTTCTCATTCTATTCAAAAATATAAGAATGTTAGCATCAGACAAGAGGAGAAACAAACCACTCTCCTGTGTTACACAAAAAAAGCACAGCAAAAGGAATTTGTGTACCTGCTTTGTAATGCCTGGCTGTCTGCATCAGAATTCTGATGCAGACAGCCAGGCAACATGGACATGGCGCGAGAGAATACAGGGAACACCTAACACAAAGGAAAGTGATTTCTCAAAGCAGGTGTCACATAAATACCTGACAAAGATGCCAGTGCAAGGAAAGAAGGCAGAAGCACTTTGAGCATGAGCGTGTTAGTCAGTTACAAATTTTCCACAACTTTTGTCAATGCAGTCCCAAAAGGGCATTACGCAGTATTCAAAATGGGTACAGTGCCAATGTATAGAAAAACCTGCTCGGCAGTGTGAGGGATTCAACTAGCGATGTACCAACCGGTAGCAGGAACTGCACACACGCTCGGCAATTAGTTCCCCACTAAGGTAACTGCTAAAATGAGGTCTTAGCACAGTACAGGATGTCAGAAATGAAAATCTTGGAAAAAGTTACTTCACACGACTTAAGGCCCATTCACACACTTGCGTTTGACTACGACTGACTGAGACAAGACAGGTTTTTAAGCCTCTTGTGACTGCTTACAACCGGATGCACAGCACTGCAGAGTCGTAAGCCCTCACAAGAGGCTTAAAAACATGTTTTTAGCCTCTCCGGTCGTAAACAGTCCCAAGTGTGTCAACTAGCCATTACTTCAGTACCAAAATCAACAGCAGCTGAAAGAAACAGTGCAAAAGTTAAAACTGACTTTTTTTAATAAGCAAGATTGAATTTTGGTTACCCAGATTAACATTTGCAACGTTTGAATCCCCCTCATAGATAGTAAGTAGTGTTAAAGGCCGACCTACGGAACCATTTTCCGCAAGGTAGGAAAATGCCCCTCGCGCCCCTCCTCTTCTCACCCTCTCCCAAAAGTCACGTGATAGCAGGGGCTTCTTTCGTGTCGGCTTAAGCCCCTGCCATCACGTGACGTTTGGGAGAGGGTGAGAAGAGGAGGGGCGCGAGGGGAATTTTCCTACCTTGCGGAAAATGGTTCCGTAGGTCGGTCTTTAAGAAACAATGATAGACATTTTTACATACATATTAGACCTCACTCAAAGGAGCGCACCTCAAGCTAGTTCGAGGGAGTTTGGAACAAGAGCTGAATCATGATCCAGAGTGCATTAGGGTGCAAAACACAGAGTGCTCCTGGAATTTGTGAGGCTTATTATGCATAAGCGCTTCAGTGCGGCGAGTTTCACTATTAATCTGAACAAAGGCCTTGGGACCAATCTTGTACTCAGGTATATACATACTTTGATTGAAAAGGCATAAAGTTTTGCACGAGTTAAATGATTATACAAGTGCAAGGCTCAGCTTACAGGTCAACCGCAAGGCATTCCGCACATGTGCATTTGGTTCTGGGGAATAAACTCCTACACTGAGCAAAGCTCTTGGAGCATTGTTTGCACCCGTAAAGTTCTTGAACACTGTTTCGATAATGGCAGATCAGACTGGTATTATGAAAAAGGGCTTGGGGACACTACTTACACTTCAATGGCATTTCACCAGTGTGCGTTCCGATTATCGCGTCGCAGATAGTATATTTGAGCAAAGACTTGGGGGCACTGCTTGCACTTAAATGGCTTTTCACCAGTGTGCGTTCGGGTGATTTTTTAAATGGGAATTTCGAGCAAAGGCTTGGATGCACTGCTTGCACTTAAATGGCTTTTCACCAGTGTGAAATTGATTATGCTTTCTCAGATCGGAATTTTGAGCAAAGGCTTGGGGGCACAGCTTGCACTTAAATGGCTTTTCACCAGTGTGCGTTCGGGTATGATTTCTCAAATGGGAATCTGGTATTATGAGAAAGAGCTTGGGGACACTACTTACACTTCAATGGCTTTTCACCAGTGTGAATTTGATTATGCTTTCTCAGATCGGAATTTTGAGCGAAAGCTCTCGGGCACAGCGTGCACTTAAATGGCTTTTCACCAGTGTGCGTTCGGGTATGAATTTTCAAATGGGATTTTTGAGCAAAGGCTTTGGGGCACTGCTTGCACTTAAATGGCTTTTCACCAGTGTGAATTCGATTATGCTGTCTCAGACTGGAATTTCGAGCACAGGCTTGGGGGCACAGCTTGCACTTAAATGGCTTTTCACCAGTGTGCGTTCGGGTATGAGTTTTCAAATGGGATTTTTGAGCAAAGGCTTTGGGGCACTGCTTACACTTGAATGGCTTTTCACCAGTGTGCGTTCGGGTATGAATTCTCAAAATGCAATCTTGAGCAAAGGCTTGGGGGCACTGCTTGCACTTAAATGGCTTTTCACCAGTGTGAATTCGATTATGCCTTCTCAGATAGTAACTTTGATTAAAGGATTGGGGGCACAGCTTGCACTTAAATGGCTTTTCACCAGTGTGTGTACTGGTATGATTTCTCAAATGGGAACTTCGAGCAAAGACTTTGGGGCACTGCTTGCACTTAAATGGCTTTTCACCAGTGTGTGTCCGGGTATGATTTCTCAAATAGGAATCTTGAGCAAAGGCTTGGGGGCACTGCTTGCACTTAAATGGCTTTTCACCAGTGTGCATTCGGGTGTGATCTTTTAAATTGGAATTTCGAGCAAAGGCTTGGGTGCACTGCTTGCACTTAAATGGCTTTTCACCAGTGTGCGTTCGGGTGTGATCTTTTAATTGGGAATTGTGAACAAAGGCTTTGGGGCATTGCATGCACTTAAACGGCTTTTCACCAGTGTGCAAATAATTATGGTAGGTCAGAAGGGAATTATAAGCAAACTCTTCAGGGCAGAGCTTGCACTTAAATGGCTTTTCACTCTTGTGCTTATGAGTGTTGCCGATCACTTGGAACTTAGAGCAAGACATGGGAGGAAGCTGGCACTTGGATTGTTCACCACCATGGGCAGCAAGGTGGTTCACAATTACACGCTGATCCCTGGTGACATAGGTGCAGGAACAGCATCTGAACCAGACGTCCTCGGTGACTTTCAGTGGGTAGCTGGTCTCTCCCAACAATGTGGCTTCACCACCTAGAAGAAAATACCATATGTATTGATACACAAGGAAAGCCCAACCAAGATAGCCAGTTAGTTTGGAACAGAGTTGTCATTAACACAGTTTTGCCACAGTTGTACATTTTAATATTTTGCTGCACTTCGAAATTCGACTCACGGAAGCACTCAAATGCAAGCACCAACATTAAAGGGAGTCCCTTTCCTTGAAAAGTAAAAATCCTAGAAAAAAATCATTTATTTTTTAAATCTTGATTTCGAAATGACATTACATATCTTCTTGCCTTGGAAAGTATTCCTGACTTCTCAGAACTTTCTTTTCTTTTAGTCACAAGAAAATCTTAGACTTGAAAAACAAAAATCTGGATCTGAATACTTCTTGGGGTCTGGATACCTCATTATTCAAAGAGTGGAACAAAAACAATATTTCTGGAGATTGTTAGATATGACGTTTTCTAATTGGCCAATGAGTGTTCAGACTATGGTGGGTCAGATCGAAAGTCTTCCTTCAAGTTAGCAGTAAAAGAATTTCAACAAGTGATGCTGTCATGTCTCGCTAATATGGACGCAATGTTATACGCTGCGTGCGGGAACTATGGGGCACTTTGAAAAACGCGCGTAGCGCCACTAGAGGAGGAACTGGCGTTCGACTGTGAGATGCATTCACCAGACTGCAGCACCTTTTCGCGTGCGAAGGTGCAGCGGAGGAAGCGTGCACGGACGGAACTTATGCTTTTTGAGCCGATACGTTGAGGGTGACGTTGCATAAGGGCTGGGCCACACCTAAGGTCATCTAGCTGTTCTCCGCTTCTTATATATTGAGTTTGAGTCATTAATAGGTTTAATTTCTCTAGTTGCGGTAGAAAAAGGGGTTTGAGCACTTTTTCAGAAAAGCAAGACGGCCACCACCATAATTGTCTTAGTAGAAAATTTGTCTCACTCGTCACTAGAAAATTAGGACTGCTTGGACGTTGATATTTGGAGGCGAGTGAGGTGTTCACTTAAGAAAAGTGTGTGCCAAGTTTCATTGCGACACCGGGTGTGAAGGTTATGTTTTGAATGAATAAAGGAATAGAGATGTACGGGATATCCAATATTGGACCGAAAATGTTGTGTAATAACCTGGCTGCGCGAAGTGCAGATTTTTGGCACACGGATACTTGGACATGACCGTAACTGGACACACTTATACCAAACAGGGGTGGCATAGGGAAACCAAGTGAAAATTTGGTTTGGGCGGATTAACTAGATGGGAACCGATTTTGAACGTCAAAAGCTGTCAAGAAAAAACTACTCGTCGTGGGAGGTGGAAACTTTACAGGTAGGAAGGGACCAGTGGACACTACTCCTAATTCAAACAATTTTGCAAAAGGTGATTCTAAAGCCGAGAAAAAAAGCTGTCGTCTAACAGAGTTTGGCCTTCAAAGGCTTTTGCGGTCAGCTATTGCTTAATAATCTGGCTGTGCGAGGTGCAGATTTTCAGCACACAGGTACTCGAACATGACCACAACTTTACGCAACACTTATTATACCAAACAGAGGAGGCATATGAAAAACAGGTGGAAATTTGGTTTGGGCGGTGTAACTAAATGGGAACCAGTTTTGACCGTTTGTGGCTGTCAAAGAGAATGCCACTCGTTGTGTGAGGTGGAGACTTTACAGGGAAGGGAAAATTGGACTGTACTTCCAATTCAAACAACTTTACAAAAGGTGGTTCCAAAACTGTGACAAAAAGGTTGTCACCTAACGCACAGTTTGACCGTCAAAGGCTTTTGCGGTCAGCTGTTGTAAAATAACCTGGCTGTGCGAGGTAGATTTTCGGCAGACAGGTACTTGCACATGACCGTAACTTGACACAACATTTATTATACGAAACAGAGGCGGCAGTGGCGTCACGAGGATCAGCGGCACCCGCCGTGCCCCCCCCACCCCCCCCCCCAGATCTCGCGTGGCCCGCTGCAACTCTTCCCCTCCCCCCCCGCTCTCGTGTGGCCCGCCGCAACTCTCCATTCCCCCCCCCCACCCCGCTCTCGTGGCCCGCCGCGACAACCCCCTGAGCGCTGCACCCGGGGCGGTCCGTCCCCCCCCCCCTAGTGACGCCACTGAGAGGCGGCATAGGGAGATGAGATGAAAATTTGGTTTGGGCGGCGTATGTCAATGAGAACCAGTTTTGACTGCCAAAGTCTGTCAAGAGAATACCGCTCGTCGTGGTAGGTGGACATTTTACAGGTAGTAAGGGACTAGTGGAAGATACTTTCGATTCAAATAACTTTACAATAGGTTGTTGCAAAGCCGAGAAAAAAAAGTTGTCAGCTACAGGACCCGGGGTGTTGGCATTTCCACGTCCAAAAGGAGGCTGATCAAAAAATTGAGTCAATTCAAAACAGGGCAAGCAGATTTATTTAAGATTATTCTCGACACACAAGCGTATTTCAGCTGAAAGAAAAAGCAGACTTGCCACTCGTCTCTACCAGAAGAAAACTTTCTAGGCTAACCTTCATCCATAACATGTATTATATTAACCCACTCCTCAAGCTTAAACTTTTAAAGCCACCACACAGTATTTTTCCTCGATTTGAGAATCAGCATAAGATGCTATTAAAACATAACATACAAAACTTTTCCAGACATCACCCTTACAGCTGGCAATTCCCAACTGGAACAAACTGCCAGCTAACATTGTGCCCTTAGTAAATGTCGACGAATTTAAAAGTGTGTGTGCTATATACTGCGTAAATTGATAAGTATGGTTTCCAACGTGTTTTCATTATATTGTATTTTTTGCATGATGTTTGTTCATATTTTTACTGTTCTGTTTTCTTTGTATACTGCTCAATTTCCCCCCTCATGTATGCCCCTTGGGGCGCTTGTGAGGTACACATAAATGAAATGAAAAGAAAGCACACCACATAAACTGTCATACTCAAACGTAAACTGTCCAGTGATTCCAAGTTGCATTGTATTTTTGCTTAGATTCATTTTAGTCACTTTTAGTACCGTTCGAATATTCCCTCATGAAGTACAAACTGCATGTCATACTACCGTAATATCCCGAGTCATCGCCCACCCCCCTGCCGCCTGAAATTCATAGAAAAAGTGGGGTGGGCCACGTCTCGGTGGGTGAGCACAAAAAGTTAATAAAAGCGGAGAAAGCCGCCCAGTTTTCTCTCTGTATCTAGCGCTGCTACGCAACAGATACATTAAACTCAAAACTCGATTTAGTTTTATTGTTTTATAGAAAAAATGCTCACGAAAGAATGTTTTACTACCGCAAAGTCCGTTGCTTGCATACGCGCTGGGAACACCACCGATCTGCATAGAGCACGAACGTTTGTTCCGTGAAAACACGTCACCACTATGTTCTCCTAGTTAGTAAAAAAAAAAGAGAAGAAAAGAAAGAAAATTCTGCAAGAAAATAGAAAAACCAACCATGCGCAACGAGCGAGCGAGCGAGCGGACCAAAGAAGCGACGAAGAGCGATGCAGGGAAAGCGGAAAAGCCGGCGATCGCGTGGCAAATACTTTGGCGTCGGGCCAAGTCGGGCGCCTTGTCAATCACAAGCTCTTGCGCAACTTCCTTGTTTTTTGCGTACATGCGTGCGTCCGTGCACGGCGTGCTATCAATGGGGGTTTGGGACGCTCTACTAACGTCTGTGTAGGGCGTTCCAGAAAAGCTTTATTTACCTGTTGGCTTTGTCTAAAACATTGCACAACCGCGGTCGCGACGTGCGGGGAGAAGGAGGGGGTTCGCGCGAGACCTTACTTCGGCGGAGACAGACTTCGACCTTACGCTCCGCGGTTACATCCCAAAATATGGGGCGTACGCTTACCTCGCGATTCCTGACTGGGTTAATGCTTGTGTTATCTTTCCGATTCTTTTTTTTTGTCGGATCGACATTTTCGTAAGCAAAACAAACTTTTATTTTGTTATCTTCATCGTTTTCTTTTCGCATGGATACACTACCACTTCGGAGTCGCTCACGCGAAAAATGCGTAAGCAAAGAGAGGGCCTTTCTCTCCGTTTTACTTTGTCACGGACGTCCTCCAACTGTAAGGTCTGCGGCCGCGTCATTTGGGTAGGATGAGTGTTTGCAGATCGCAGAGTCCGCGTTGGGGTATCTGAAGGGGTGGGCGATGACTCTGTGTTTTTTTAGAAATCTATATTGGCCTAAAAATTGGGGTGGGCGATGACTCGGGATATTACGGTAGTCAAAAATATCATTGACATGTATGATAGGGACGAAACTTCTTTGGAGGGCATACCTCCAATGTAATTGGCACTGCATACCCGCGAGTTTGGGATGGCATTTCAGTTCGTCCCTTTTGCGCTAACATATATAGGCGTTACTGGTACAAGAATGCAGAGCACAAAGCGGCAGTGTAGAATATGTCAGCCGTGCCTACACAGTGGCAGACACGATCACGAGACCAAATTTCTCGCGTCGTGCGGCACGGGTCCATCGTTGTCGCTGTCCCACATAACATCACCGAGTTGAAAAACTGAAACTTTGTCCCCTCGAGATGCGACGCATAGCTATTGGAGCACTTAACGATGCAGCGGTTCATGCTGTAAACCCAGAGCACCCACGCTCCAACTTCAATGCGTACCAATGTATGCGACATGGTTTCGTTTTGCTGGGGTTCTCACTGCCTACCTTCGGTAATGGTCGCGCGGTGGCGCGCTGGTTGCGTCGCACGGAGTGTATATCGACACAATTTTGAGGGACCTATTCCTCCCCATGCAACTCTGCCTCGTGAATATTAAAACCGGCAATCCAGACTATGGACAGCTAGTTTTGGAAACAAACTGGATTTGCTTCATTATTACGGACGCAAAGGGGTCCACTAATAGAAGAAAAGAGGTTAGTTAAGACCTTGGGTTACAGAGTTCACCAAGAGTTTCACTGCTGTTGACTGTTGGTTGCGCTTCTTCCAAAAGGCATAAGACATTGGCACCGAACAATGGCTCAATTTATTGGGGCTTTCCAGCCTAATGTGTAACCTTTCCTTATGTTATGATGTTCTTCAGACTTGTCATGTGTGGCTACTTTTCTAGCTTGTCTAGCCTCTTCAGTCTATGCACATTTACAGGCAGCCACGTTTTGGTCAAAGATTAGTCCGGTAACCTAGGCCTTGGCAGGCGATAATTCCAGAAGGAGCACTTTGCTGGCTCAGGCCAGGACAGGAGTCTTAACAACAAACATACAGAGCAGCAAAAACACAGACAGGGCTAGATTTGAAGATAGTCGCCGACTGATTTTTCAGACGCTGATAATTTGGACTTGTGTAATATTTCGGACCTAAAGGAGGAACCGTGACCTACCCAATAGAAATAGTGCATATTCACGACCAATGTTTAGTACAGCTTGAAGTCCAAAAGTTCAATTGTTTGGACAAAATCGTCGCAAGCGATCAGCGGGAAACACCACCGAGAAGCGACCATTTTAGATTCTATGTTGGCTGCACATGAATTGGCTTGGTTTGGCAGAGCTACTTGAGTATTGCTAAGTCCTACTGCTAGGTGACGCTGTACGGCTTCTTTTTCCTCTAGCTGCGGATGGATGGATGGATGGATGACATTGGCTCTGCCCTTTGTAACGGGCAATACCTTTCGCCACCTAGCCCAAGAAAATGCTTTCCTCCCCCACTTAAACACCCAATTTCTTTCCTTTTACATCCCTGCAACAGTCACCGTGCCGGGGGAAAGAACCTCGATGCTGACCTTTGGGGGTCGGGCAAATACAAAAAGAAAAAACAAAAGAAAAACGCACCCTCACCCTCTCCCCTCTGCGAGGAAGTCGCCAATTTGGTCAAACTTGTTGGGGTTCTTTCCAAACCCACTGAGAGACAGGGTTGAGCAGGAGCTACACGGGAGGGAGTCCTAATTTTCGTGTCTTCCCTGTTTCTAGTTGTGCTAATTGCTTTTACGAATTTCAGTTTTCTCTAGTCTCCTCCTGCCAATGCTTTCACCTCCTTTTCGTTACCTGAACCTTTCTATAATCCACACTTCCATCTTCTCCACCGGAACCCAGGGCTCCCTCTAAGCGTGTTTCCCCTCAGGGAAGGCAGGTTTAAGCATTTTGTACCTCAAAACCAGGTGTTCCTTAGTTTCGATCTCCATTCCACATATGCAACAAATTGTATGGATGATGCAATGTCATTCGCAAAGTCATCTCCGAAGCGCAAAAATGAAGACGAGAAGTGCAAAATTGAAAGCGAGTGTTACAAGACCAGTGGGAACTCGCCTACTTCACAGAATCGCGGGACAAAATATTGTGTTTGATTTCCCAGCAGGCCATTTCTGTGCCTAAGAAGTAAAAAGTCAAACGACACTTCAAGTCATGCCAGGGCGAGAAGTATGATACGCTCGCTGGAAAAATCTGTGAGAACGCAGTTCTTCCACTTAAGACGTCGCAAGGAAAGCAGCAAGACCTGTTTCAGAAAGCCGGCCAGACAAGCGACGAAACATTAAGAGCGAGCTTTATTGTCTCTGAGCTTATTGCCAAATCCTTGAAACCGTTCAGCGATGGCTAGTTCATCAAAAAAAGCCTGCTAGAAGTTTCAAAAGCTGTACGTTCAACCATGAAGAAGACCTCGGCAGATAGGACAGCAAAAGCTTGATCACTTTCCAACATTGAAGTCACTGGGGCACACGGATCAAGAATCTTGCAGTATCTTTTCTGAGCTTCTCCGTTGTCTCCAAAAAAAAATTAGAAGAGAGATTTCAAGACGTAAGCAGCCTTTGAAAATAATTTTGTGAATGGGAAGTGAATGCGTCCACCAAATCATGTTGCTTCGTTAACTGCCTGCGTGTCGTGACTGTTCAAGCTGGTCAAATGCTACCACCAGCAACACAGCGGGCATTCAGCAAGTTGGCTGCTTGTCAAGTAACCTTGTGCCCTGATGTCATCTCCGTTTTTAAGAAGCTTTCTTATTCATACTGCCGCTTCTTTTGCTGTACCTTTTCACTCAGTTATTAGCCCTTCCAGCAGGCGATCTCTACTTGTTATGGTATGTTTTAGCGGCCATAGTTTGTAAGCGCTCTTCAGCAATCACGCATGGAAATCAGCATTCACTCCCTGCTCACTCAAGCGCGTTGCGGCGCTGAAGGTGGCATTCACTGGTGGCCATAGATTAGTCCCTTCCTGCTCAGCGCAAGCTCACTTACGATTAGCCTCCAGAACACTTCCGCAACGTGCATTGCACACCACCAAGATTGTAGTCCTTCTCAAAACTGCGGGCTCGCTCTGAGCCTGCATTCATCATGGCAAACTCTCTTTTCGGCCGGCAACTTTATGAATGTGTAGTAATATTTGCTACAAATATTTCATATCTCCAAAGCAAAGCAGTAAACAGCAGTAGCATCTTACTCGACTGATTGGAACTGCTCTCTAGACTAGGCCAGTCGTATGTTTTGTGGTATCGCAATACAAACTTTACGTAACACGATGGCCATGCAGCTGATCACAAGGGTTGCCATCATGCCGGTAGTTTCGGTTTCGCCGTAGACACCACAGACAAAAATTTTAGATAGGATATCTACAAGACTGCAGAACGCATTGAAAAAAACGGACACCTCGTAATTCAGGAACACTTCCTTCACTGAAAAGCAACGTAACCCTAAAATCAAGAAAATGTGCCGGAATGGCCCTTTAGGAGTGCAGAGGATTGTGCCACTTGTGCTTGCATCCGCCAAAATGCAAGCCGTGCATTTTCGCCGACGAGTGGAGATATCACGATTGCAACGTCAACCTACCATGGCAATTTCAGGAATGATATTCACGTGGAGACGTCTCAGATGCGGACTTAAAAAGGCTGTACAAGATTCTAAAACCCAGGTGATAAGATAAGGAAACAAGATTTGTGCCCAACTTGCTGCCGATCATGCGAAGCTCGTAGGACATACCAAGCAGACAGGCGTCGTCGTGCATGACGACGTAAGCAAAGGATTAAATAGAGAGGATGGTACCAATAGTTTGATGCTATGTCTCATTTCTTGCTTCATGAAGAGACACTTTATTGCACAACAAAACAAAAGAAAAAGCTTTTGTGGCTCTATGGTTATTTCGGGCAAAGTGCCGGCTTGTGGATTCCCAGGTTCAGTTCTACGTCAAACGATCCCAATCCTCAGTCCTCTCCAGGCACATTCTTAAAATTTACTTTTTTTTCTTTTGAGTGTGGGTTTCTCAGCTGATGATTGATCAAGACCGTCATATAAGCTGTCTGGTCACAAACCTGCGAGCGTCCAAAGTTTAATGTGAGTAAAAGCATTTTGCTTTAAAAAACAAAAATATAAATACTGTATTATTTAATGTCTGAAAATAGTCAGCAACTCTTCATGTATGGCACGTATGGAAGCATATGCCTCAAACTAAAATGTAAATTTAGTAATATTTTTCTTTGTCTGAACGTTTGAAAGTGGCAGACAAACTATTGTTTCGATTAATCTTTAAATGCCAGTGTCTTCACTCGCTGAAAGAGACCGGTGTGTGCCACCTTGATATAAAAATAAAGCGAGGATTCCAACTGCTTGCGTGAAATCAACCCGTATTTGAAGCGACTGGCCACAATAGAGCCCCGGGCTACGCTCGACGGCCAGAGCCTGCAGTGTCTTTTATTTGACGGAGATCTCTCGAATCAAAGCCGTGCAGTCAACTGCACAACCCTATGGCATTTTCGTAGCCATCAGGTATGCAGAACACCACAAAACACCAAGAGAAATACAAAACACAAAACTTTGTTAAGATGTTGCCTCTTAAAAGTATGCAATGAATACCGAAACCAGAAAGTATTTTTGACCCCTGTTAAAGGGACACTGACACCCCCCAAAATTTTTTTTTCCTTTTTTGTCAGGTAATTCATTATGGTATCGGAATACTATCCAATTAATATTTTGCTACAGAGTCACATATTTTTTAAATAAAGCCAAAAAACGCAACTGCTCGAAAGCGAAACCGAAACTCCCACACCACACGGGGAAGTGGAGAGGATAGTGAGACTGGCGGAAGTCACGTGGCTACACCCGACCGTGCGGTTTTTTTTTGTTTTTTGTTTTTTTTCTCCGCGTGTAGCAGACGAAATGTGTTCGCTCGCCGTGCGATTCCTTTGCATTTATGTTTGTCCTGCTCGCTGTTCTGTACTTCAAGATGAGTTGTTTTGTACATTTAAGTGTTGGCAATTAGTAGTGAGTGCCCGAGTGCCGTAGTGTGGTGAATTCCCGTGATCGGCTCCGAAAAGAATACTCCCAAGATGTTGCGTGAAGAATTGCTTCACATGTCCAGCATCTGAAGGTGGCATTGTGCGGCAGAGTGCACAAGTTTCCGAAAGATCAACGGGTCGGGGTTAATGGCTGGCTGCAATTCCTGTAGAACAGTTACGCGAAGCTCGGAAAGCGGACGCTACCCAATTCATATGCTCCTTGCATTTTGTGGAAAGTGACTACATTGAGTTCGCAGGTGTCAAAAATGAAATCCCATACCATTTAGTTCAGCGACGTATCGTCCACAACAATTGTTGTTTTTTTTTTAGTGATAATTGTTAAAAAAAAAGAACTGTAAACATCGCAAAATGCTTGACAAAAAAAAAATGGTACACCCACAGCAGGGATCGAACCCATGCTCGCTGCGTGTAAATCGGATGTCTTTCCACTGAGCTACCGAAGGAACTGTTCCATGCATACTAATGGAGCCGGTAGACTGTATGTCGGTAGTTTGCTGCCGATTTCCCTTCATTACATGCACTCCCGGTTTGAAGTCGGGCAGCACCACGCAGAGGCCAAATTCACACCTCGTAAAGAAACCGTACGCGTTCGTATTCAACTCGAGGTACGCACTTCGTGCTTGACGTATGAGCGAGCGATGTCTTCAGTTCAGCAACGAGAAGGAACGACGGCTCGGCGGCGTCTTCGTGCAATCGGCTTGCTGGTCGGGCGTGTCGTACGGGATGAATATCAGTTCTCTTGATCGGTCCAAAATTTCTCTTTCGAAGGAAGACAGAATTCGCCGGTACCGTGAACGACAGTTCTGAAGTAGAGGTCCAACGCCCGTCGTCCGCTGCCATCCGCTAGTCCCACGATACGCGAAACGACGCCATGTTGAGAATTTTCAGTGAACGCACAGAAGGCTTCCGGTTGTCTCTGCTACCTTTTTTTTTTCAATCACAACGTATTTGCAGCTTTTTGGAAGCCACAAAAAATGGGTTTCATATTTTTTTCTATTTTTAATACTGACTGTGTGCCTTCAATGACCCACGACTTTGATTAAATTTGGTGGTCGCTTCGAAACCTTAGAAAACGGCCCGTGACCACGAAGAAGAGAGTGAGCGTGACTCAAACCAGCCAGTTCTCGATCGGCGGTTTTCGGGCGGAAAGAAACCGAATTTCGAGCCGCAAATTCTGTTCTGGGTAGTTGGGCTCTCATATGTCACGTACAACTAAAAACCTCGGCGAGCATAAATACCCTGTCAGTGTGCTTTAAGGTGGCCAGAAGTGCCCCGAATACCACGTATAGGAACTCAACACTTAACTTGCCCAAGATTCACTCGCCACTGCCATGAACCTCCCTTAAAATCATTAGTTTGCTGCTTTCGGCTTCCCCAAGCCCAACCCTTATCACCATGCACACCTTTTTCTGGGATTTCGACTTCCTGTAAAGGCTCCCCACGGGAGCCAGAGTTGCGTGTTCAGCCATCTTGAAATCTTAATTGATGCAGGAAGGCCACTACACGCGTGTAGGAGCCATGCTCCGTCGATTGCAGTCGGTCACGTGACTAAATTGAGCGAAACACGGCGCCGCGCTTCGGAAACAGGAAAAGAGGAGGAGGCAAAAGCAGGAGAACATACGCCAGCACGCTTGAGTGAAACGTCTCAACAAACTGACTAGCCTCCATGGCATAGGATTCTCTGCTCCTCACGTGATTGGTCTCGGTGAATAGCAGCGCGGCGGCACGTGCAAAACAGACGCACAACTCTAGCTCCCGTCCCGTAGGGAACCTATATAGGAATTCTATTTGGACACCATTGAGAACGCCTCCCTGGCACAGGATCTAAAAATTAGCACGGACCCCTAGGTGCCCGGGGACAGCCGTACAAGAGCTGGTCTAAACTATGACCAGCCATAGTAAAGCCACAGGTGGAAACGATGAGCTTACCATGATCTGAAGACTGACTCGGTTCCATACGAACTGTGGGATGGGATCAGGCTCCGATGGCACTCGCCAAACGCCGTCTCACAGAAGCCAAGCCGTTTTCCACGAGGCTCCCGTAACTGTAATCATGCAGCATGATTAGACAGCGGGAGACTAGTGAGCCCAAATGGGTGTCTGTCGTCTCCAGTGTAAATCAAATTCTGCCACTGCAATACAACCGCTAGCCTCGGGTCCTTAAAAAGCTACTGGCACCTCCCAAATTTTATTTTTTTTTAGAGCGCAGCTTCTAGGCGCAGGTTTCCGGGTTGAGCGGCGTCAGCGTCAGCGTAACCGCGCGTTGCATTATGGGACGTTTCCCTAATGATGCCGCACGTGACGTCACGTGTGACATCATGAGGGTAAAATTGCCCCACTAACTTTAGCGGGGAACTTTTACCCTCACGACGTCAATTGTGATGTCACGTGTGACATCATTATTGGAAACGTGACGTTACGCTAAATTTAGCAGAAATTTTTCCGCTAAATTTGCCGGGGAAATTGATGTCCCGTGACCTCAAAACCAATTCAGTTTTCCCGCTAAATTTAGGACAAAAACTTTAGTTAAATTTCCCCACTAAATTTAGTGGGAAAATGTTGATTCATTTTCCTGCTAAATTTAGCGGGAATATTTCCCAACGAGAAATGGCCAGTTTGAGTCGCGCTCACTCTCTTCTCCTTGGTCACGTGCCGTTTTCTACGGTTTAGACACAACTACCAAAGATAATCATTGTTGTGGGTCATTAAAAGCACACACTCAATACTAAAAATAGACAAAAATATTGCATCCATTTTTTGTAACTTCTAGAAAGCTGCAAATACATGGATCGAAAAAAAAAAAAAAAAAAGTTGCACAGCCACGTGACTTTTGGTAACTTTCTCCTCCAATATATTTTTTCTTCGTCCCCAGTTCAGTTCCGGTTTCAAGCAGTTGCATTTTCCGACATTATTAAGAATATACGGGGAAATTTTTCCGCTAAATTTAGCAAGGAAATTTAGCAATCATTTCCCGCTAAATAAGAGGGGAGCAGGAGAGAAGGAGGGGGAGCAGGGACATACCCTCCTCTCCGTACCCTCCCCTAATCCTCCTCAAGAGCTGCGCTCTAATTCGGCATTGCAGAAATTTGTCAACGTATTTCATTTTTTATTTATTGCCAGGCGATCTATAATGGTGTCACAAGACTACCCAATCAATATTTTTCTAAGGCGTCACATATATTCTTAATAATGTCGGAAACTGCAACTGCTTGAAACCGGAACTGAACCGGGGACGAAGAAGAAATATAGTGGAGGAGAAAGTTACCAAAAGTCACGTGGCTGTGCAACTTTTTCTTTTCTTTCGATCCATGTATTTGCAGCTTTCTAGAAGTTACAATGAATTTCGAGCTCTAAATTATGTTCTGGGCAGTTGGGTTGTCATATGTCATGTACAAGTAAAAACCTTTACGAGCATAAATGCGTCAGTGTCCCTTTAACGTGCATCGCGCAGTGGCGACACACGACCGCATGCCGGTACGACACTCATCCAGATCGAAACTGGCAAGGTCAGGGGATTAAGCCTCGGGTTCTGCAGCACGAACTTTCATCCACGTTATTTGAGCTGCGGTGCATTAACACGCCCGGTCACTGACCCCCCTCCACTCTTGTAGTCGAGTTCAGAACCACTGAATGAGAAATATTTCTCGCCAAGCTGAAGGCAAGCTGCAAACACACAAGAAAGGAAGGTCTAGAACTCGCTGGAAAGTAAACAAATACATAACCTTCGGAGTGAAGTTGTCGGCCAAGGTATGTTTTAGAGCAATGTCCGCTGTCAAATTAGGTTTGCCAGCTGTCGGTTCGTCCTCCTTGCAAATGTTTCGAGTGCTGTTAAACCCTTTCCGTGGAACAATCATTTAGTTCACAATGGAGTGACATATACTTTGTAGGTAGAGTGCGCAATATTTACGAGACCTACCGTAAAATACCGAGCATGTGCCCTCACTTGAGCAAGCGCCCCCCCACATCTTCCGGGAACTTCCCATTTCTGTACATGACCGAGCAAGTGCCCCTCTCCCGCTGCCGCCCGTCCCGAAGGCATTTTTTTTTTAGCTTCGTTTCGGGCTTTTCGGCTGTCGCAGTGTAGAAAGCCAATATTGAATCCAATCCAATCCAAGAGGTTGCTAGAACGCACCAGCAGCCATTGCCGCCATTTCCTTAGTGCCTCCGTTGGGAGTGGTTGTCTTTGTTCGCCAAGCATGCGTATACGGTGCAAAAGAAACTCAAAGTTGTGGATTGACCTCGGAAAAATGGCAAAAACGTCTGCCTGACTTCTCGCCATTTCAAGTTGGACTGTAAGAGGGCACGCGAGAGAAACACGAAGTACGAAGTTTTGCTGCAACACAACTTCGGGAAGTCAAAGGTATGATGCAAATTGGGTAACGGTGCCCCTATCTTTAGCAAAGTTGACGACACCTGGTAGGAGTTCTCAGAGCACGAAAGGAACTCGGGACGTGCGGCGAAGAGGGCGATCTTCATGAACGGCTGTCTGACATCGGCCCCGTTGTCCCCGCGAACCCCGGACGAGCTGCGGACCGAGGGCCTAGACCTCATTTTTAGACCTGATTCTGAGGAATCGTTTTGTGGCTTTGATAGCGACTGAGCTGAATACCAGAATTTCCGTTTTCCGAATCGAACATTGATTGGAGTGTCCGCAAATAAATGTTTTCAATAATGACGGCTATAATGCTTTCTTCTTTTCACTTTTACTGGCCGCAATTTTGTGGCCGCCATCTTGAATTTCGGGCCCGATCCGAGTAAGGACCCTCTCTACATCTAGGCGAATTATCTCCAAATCTGGGGGGGGGGGGGGGGGGGGGGGCGCTTGCTCGGTATTTTAGGGTAATCGTTGCAGTTATACTAGGCGTCAACTATTCCCTGCTACATTGTGGAGCATGGCATAGCTTCCACAGTGCGTGAGCACGTGGCTTCCTCTCACATGTGCAACCAGCTTGGAAAGAATTAGAACGCAGCCCAAGCTACGCTAGCCTCAACAATGTAGCACAAAATAGATGACGCCAGGTAAAGTAATAGACCTATTGCTAAATTTCCCAGGATTCAACGAGAATGCTGGGAATGAAGGTCAACGTGCCGCACGCACTCGCCTTCGTCGTATAGAAGATTTGAAGTAAATGACCAAAAGAAGCCATCCAGAAATGCAAGCGTTTAGAAAAAATAAAGTAGTTTTCAGGGGTACGCTTCCTGGTCTGTGCCAAAGATGCAGGCCAGAGAAACCTGTACACCGTATGTTATGTCTAAAAAACTGCCCCCCACTTCCACCCCCCCCCCCCTTTTTTTATTTTCCTGAGGGACTCCCTCTGCCATTTTGGGGGTGTTATTATGACAACTATATTGTCTCACTTGTTAACAGTTATCCTCCATTGCTTTTATTTTGCACTCAAGAACTGTGAAGTTTAAACAAGATATGGAGGCGGTCGAAGTTTGGGGAATAACTTGAGAACGACACTCCTGTGAGGTAGCTGCCAACGTTCCGCTGTCTCGCTGATGCCAATAGGATCTTGCTTTTCAGGTATTCCTCCCATACACACTTGTACTTCTAAATAACGTCGTATAAATCAGTCAAAGTAAGTCCTTTCAATGCTTCTCTTCTCGGGGACAACTTTCTTGTGGAGTTCAGCAACAACGAAAACATGTTAGGGTGCATCAATGATGAGTACTACATGTAACATAGGTCGCGCATGTTTGTACTTTCAGTAAATATAATTGAAAACTAATCCTTGATGTTGACAACTTGCAAAGACACCCATTCGTTGTCTTCAACTCGCAATAAATACAAGCGGCTACATGATCTGACGCCGATTATATACCGTCAGTGTTCATCACAGACATGCGCTGAAGTTGGCAAGGCATAGAGCACGGGCTGAGCTTCAGAAATCGTTCGAGTTGGGCTACCATCACCCGAATGTTTGCCGATGCTGCACGAACGACGCCACTGCGCCACTGGACAGCGCCTGCACTGGATCAAGGTAAGGCAGCGCAAAAAAACCTGACTGACTGAAGAAACAAGGAATGCACAGACACAGCGCTGTTTTACCTTGCCAAGAAAGGTACCCGCTTGTTGAATAAGAAGTCTAGAAGTTTCAGAACATGAAATCAATCTCACCTCCAAAAACTCGCTGTCGTGAAGAGTCGGAAAACAAAGAACTGCCACCGCGTAGTTAAAGTGAACTGCGTAGTGATGGCTTGGTGATGGGACGAATCTTTATCCGAATCGAGATTCGGAGCCGAATCTGAAGATTCGGAAAGATTCGGAAGAGTAGCCGAATCTCAAGAGATTCAGAAAAGTTCGGAAAAATTCGGAGCGTTGCCATGGTTGCCAGATCACGTTGATGAGTGTTTCAACTTTTTGTGATATTAAATTCACTAAAAATCTACAAAGTGCGCAAAATATTTCGGTAATATAATATCATAGTAATAAATAAAATGTTTCGTTGTGTTTATAATATTTCGGATTTTTGTCGAGACGGTAATATCAGACATCGCGGGAAAATTGGTTTCGGTTCCGGATTACGACCAAAATAGGCATGTTTGGTGCACGTGGAAATATAAGCGCATGTTTTCATCGCCCCTGCGGTTCGGCGACAGTCGGTTGTGGGGCAGGCAGGTTCACTGTGGGCGGGTTGACGAGAGTTTCTTGGGCACCAGGGACCTCCGGCGTTGTCGGCGGGGTCATGGCAGTGACCACTGACCACCGCGGCTGCCCTTACGGCGAAACGCAAGCGCGATACGTTCCTCGTGGATTTCGTCAGGCTTGGCGTGGCCGCCTCAGCCTGGCAAGACTCGGCGGACGTGCAGGAGCCGGTGCAGCGGCGGGTCGACGGAGCGAGGTGATGTTTACACACGAAGATCACGTTCTCGTACTCCGGGGTTCCCGGAGAAGTCCCCGTCCCGTCCCCCCCCCGCCCGCAAGAGATCGATGCCGTAGTACTTACGTGCTGTGAGTGAGTATGTATGCTGTGAGTAGTATGCAAGTGAGTATGTATGCTGTGAGTGAGTATGTTCGATTCGATTATCTTCAACGTGTGTCCACTGCGGTATTGCTATCGGCTCGGGAAACAATCTAAAACTCCTTGCGCCGTACTATTAAAGGGATACTTCAACAAAATTTGAAATATTCCCGTCGTGTTTAAAAATAGGTTGAATATGACCCACAATATCCGTAAATGACAATCGCACGTTTATATTTTGAGCCTGGTGGCTGTATTTTTCGTTATAAACGGCAAACTCTGGCAAGCGCTCGGAAAAGGCCCAGCGGAGTGTGACGTAGGTCGTCTCGGGCAACGATTGGTCTCGGGACGAGCAAAGCTACGGCGAGGCTGACGTTGAGAGGATGGCCTCGTCGTTCCAGCCACCGAAGCGGCTGCTTTTGTACGAATTTTGAGTGACGGGTTAAGCTTCTATAATCTTGTAGGGGGACAATAGCGACTTTTGCGACACACAAAAGAGATTCTCGGGAAGAGGGGAGTTCTTCTTTCCCCCGTTCTCTCGTCGTGGCCGGAGGCGAGACAACCTCCGTCACTAGCTGTCAAGGTTCCTAGACGGGCATTACAAGCGAGGCGTTAGCGACATCCACCAGGTGCTCTTTGCTAATCGTTTAATTCGTTTTAAAATTCCTTTTCGAGACTTTTTTAACAAGATATTGGTATGTTCCATGTGATACTGCTCCTTTGAACACATATAGACCAAAAAATGAGCGCCTAAATTTCGTTGTAGTATCCCTTTAAAGTCGAGTCTCCTGTACTGCATTTGTACCTGGTTAATGATATCCGAATTAGTGTTTGTTTCTGAACAATAAAGTTACGTTGGACACCCCTGTGTTGTTTCTTTTTCATCAAATAAAGTTCCCGTACACAAAACGTCCTGCCGAGAACGAAGAAACGACAGTGCGACGTTTTTTTTCGCCGGTGCCGGTACGCGGTCGAAGTTGGGACGAGCAACACTTTTCATCGCTCTCGCGTCTTACGCAGCTCTAGAGAAGGAAACGAATAATTTCCTTGCCTGAATATATTTATTGCGCGTTGCACCACATTATGTATAATACACAGCATTTCGCTACATTTTATTTTAACAATCACCGCGACCCTGCGCAGAAACCGAGACCGTGCATTGGTTAGGCCTACTCCAACCACACCGATCAGCTCAGCTGGACCTAGGCGCGTGCAAGGGTTTAGAATGACAGTACAGTACATACCATACGTTGAAGTAAACAAGACGAAATCTGGTTATATGCAGTAACAGTACCTAAAAAAAAAAAAAAACTGGCCGCATACGCGAGGTTTACGACGAGGTTCACGCTGCCGTCTGCAACCAGCGACGAACCTGACGAATCTCCGAATCTGCCGAATATTCGTCACGGGAAGTTCGGAAATTTCCGAATCTGTCCGAATCCGAATCTCTGGTGATTCGTCCCATCTCTAGTTCATGGCCTCCGAGATCCCGAAGCGTTCGTGCGATCTCGGAGGTCATGCACCGTTGTCGCAAGTGCAACATTAGGCCGCGAGTCGCGCCACTGAAACAGGATCCTTTGGACTGGATAGGTGCGGTGTGCCCAGAGCCGTATATTAGGAGAGTTTGGACAATAGGCGGAGCAAAGGCCGCCGCCAGCGCCGAATATTCCCCCCACGCTTAGAGCGTAAACTAAATTTGTGACACAGCGTCGACCAATCAGGAGACCTCTACTCCATCTCACAAATGTCTGCAGTGAAGACAAAGGCACAGGCGCGTGAGCCTAGCTCAGCGAAACGCTTTTGTTTGTACGAGACCTCGTGCATAGGAGGCACTTTCCAAAGCCACGCGCTCGTGCCCATGCCTTTGTCTGCACTGCTAGAACAGCGTCCTGAGACTGGCTGAAAGAAAGCAGTGCAAAGGGTGGGGTGCGCGAGCGTCTTGAGACGCGGAGTTCCGCTCGGCACGGCTCAAATTATACTTCGTTTCACTTTATCTGCGAGCGAAGCCAAAGCTAGAAGCGCGAGACCAGCGCCTTTTGCATTTCTCCCCAGCTCGCGCGCTCGAGCAAAGCCTGAACGCACGGAGCTTTCGTGCTCGCGCTTCCAGTTTTGCCTTCGCTCCCACATAAGGTGAAACGAAGTATAGTCGTGGCACAAATTTAGAGCACACGACCACCGCTAGGGGCTGTTTCGCGGCCTGTGGTTGGCCCCGAGATGCTCGCCTATTCAAACCTCGCCTATTCAAACCAATGTATGGCCAAACTCTCTCAATAAACGGCTCTGGTGTGCCACTGCCCAGAAGAAAATGATATTTACTGCGTCGCGCGAAATAAGTGTAGGTCAATCCACTACGACGCGAGCAATGCAGTGCGGAGACGATAGTAGACGATAAATGCAAACCCCGGTAAAACCGAAACTGAAAATAGGGAATTGTAGTAGACCGTTTCCGCAGTCCGCTAAGCACCCGGATAGCGCTCCGTAATCCGCCACAAGGCCGACAAGGCCTTGAACTATGCAGACAAGGCTGGCGGCGCGCATGCGCAGGTGCGGCGTTTTCTTCGGGGATACCGTAGCGGAGGAAAAAAACGATCTACTACAACTCCCTACTATCCGTTGACATGACGTACAGGGGGAGCAGCGCACCCGCAAAACAGTCACTCAAGTCCACACAAACACAAAGGAAAGAGACCCTAAGGCCAGGCTCTGCCTAAGGCCTCATTCACACAGCCGGCGTCTTGACCCGTCCCGGCGAAAGCGCCCTGGGCGCCGTGCCGAAAACGGGACGGTGCGGGGACGGAGGAGTGTTCGAACCAGCGGCGGCGGGGCTGCCGGCGGTGGCTATAGGAATAGATGGATGCTGGCGGCTGTGTCCGCTTATATTCGGCGGTAGCTTGCGCCACCTAGCCTAAACATCTTTCTGAACCTTTCAAATTCCGCGTCGAACGTTTGTATCCCGTAAAACTGTATAACCGGTATAACCTATTATTTCGTGCGCAATTTCACACTTCCCTCGATCTCTACTACCAATCTTGTAATCCCGTATTTGTGGCTGCTTTCTGGCGGCGTCGATCACCAAATGTAGCGGACTATCGGCGTCGATGGGCGCAGCCAGAACTGTTTTGTTCCTTGGAGCTTGCGTTGGGGTCACCGATAACGATCTTGCATGTTTCAAAACACTTTATTTGTCTCCGTGTTTCGAAACAAAAACGACAAGACCCACCGCGAGCACGTTTCACATCAATCACTCCTTACGCCGCATTTCGTCCCCGATGATCGACGACCGTATTTTCTTTCTTCGGCTGTTCTTCCTTAAAGACCGACCTACGGAACCATTTTCCGCAAGGTAGGAAAATGCCCCTCGAGCCCCTCCTCTTCTCACCCTCTCCCAAAAGTCACGTGATGGCAGGGGCTTCTTTCGTGTCGGCTAAAGCCCCTGCCACCACGTGACTTTTGGGAGAGGGTGAGAAGAGGAGGGGCGCGAGGGGCATTTTCCTACCTTGCGGAAAATGGTTCCGTAGGTCTTAAAATCGCATTTACGTCTATCGCAAAGGAACCGATGTGGTCTCACCATTTCGAGCAGCAGCTCAGCGGTAAATCCAAATCTCTGTATGCCCGTTGTTCAAGAGCCGCAAACACCAGTCGTCTCGCTGGCCTCCCCCGTTGCCTCCCCCCTTCCCGAAAAGAGGTTTGTTGGCTTCGTCGTTAGGGCACAGCAGTGTTGCCAACCTATTTTACGAAAATACCCCACGCCAACGTCCAGAAAACCCTACATTACCCTACGAATGTTTCTTATTACCCTACATTTTACCCTACGAGAGAAATCTTTGTTCGAATAATACTGTTGCATGGAATATGATGATACAGGGTAATATCAATACAGTACAAAGCGACAGGGCATGCATGCACGCGCATACCTGCGTTATTCTAGAACAGCATGTGCGCTGTGTAGCATCAGCACAATAGTGATGTAGCGAGCACACAGACATCCCCAGCCAACATGTTTAGCCGCTTAGTCGTCAAATTAAAAACTGGGCTACGTGGGACCGGCACTCGCGGTGATAGACAAGGCGGCTCATTACAAAAGGGAGCTAACCCGATCGGTATATTAGCTTCTTTGGGCGTACCGCCTAGGGATTCGTTGAACTAAGGTACTATTTGGACAAACTAGGCTATTACACCAGGGGAGGATAGGAAACCGGCGGCTCTTCCGTATTCGCTAAGGTGTCATTTGATGAAACGTCATGAAAAAGTTAATTGCGACGCGCCATAACAAAAGAGCGCACAGGACGTGTGGTAGTTCCAGCTATGGTTATATCCAGCAGGCGCACCTTCCGTCAGCGCGTAGAAAAGTCCAGTTCAACAGGTGGCTGGCGGTTCTGGTAGGCTCGGGGTAGTTTCGCCCGCGGTGCCACGTGTTTTGCAGGTGTAACAAGGACCACCGGACGGACCAGAGTCAGAGAAAAATTGGCAGGAACATGTCCACTGGGAAGATACCTTCTCTGGCTCCGAACTCCTGCGTAACTCCCACTCCGCCTAACTTTCCCACTTGCTCCAGCTCTCCAATAATTTCCAACTTGGTGTGTGGTGCTCTCTGTTAGCACGTCTTGCAACTTGGATACTTTCGTTTTGCATGATGTCGTGGTGTGGCAGCACACCGGTTGCAAAGCACGGCAGCTTTTTTTTTTTACTGTGTTTTTGCTGGTAGCATTATGCTCGCCGTTGAAGAAGCAACGTCTGAAAATACCCTACTTTGCGGGGAAATGGCCGGACGGCCCTACAACCCTACAATGTACCAAAAATGCTTAATATACCCTACAAGTAGGGTAATTACCCTACGGTTGGCAACACTGGGGCACAGTACGGTCAATTCCCCCTGGATGGATGGATGGATGGATGGTAATGGCTATACCCTTTGTAACGGGCGGTGGCTTGCGCCACCTAGGCTAAGTCTAAAAAAACAAAAACGTCATTCCTTCCGCCCTTTTAAGACCAATTTTTGTCCCCCTAACTATCACCAGGCAGTGTGGAATATCGCCAGGATGACCTTCGGGGGATCGGGCAAAAAAAACTAAAAACATCACCCCCTTGCCTCTTCCCCCGGCTAGGGAGTCGCCAATTTTCCTCTGGTCAAACTAGTCAAACCTTGTCGGCGCTACCCCAGCACCGGACCCACTGGGAGACAGGGTTGAGACTTTGGGCCGGAGCCACGCGGGAGGGAGTCCCAATTTTCCTCTGTCCCGCCTGTTCCCAGCTGTGCTAGTTAGTTGTCCATCATTTAATTCTCCCTAGATATAATTTCCACCAATCTTCTAATCGTCTCTTTGTTACTGTAATCCTTTTCTTCACCGTCCTTTCATCGTCGCCAGCAAAGCCCAGGGCCCCAGCCAGATCTGCTACCCCTTCAGGGAGGGCAGGACGAAGCCCCGTGCACTTCAAAACCAAGTGCTCTAGTGTCTCGCTATCATTATGGCAGGCGGCACATAATGTGTCTGTCTCCTAAAATTTAGCCCTATATGTCCTCGTCCTCAAAACTCCCGTTCTTGGCTCGAACAGCAAAGCACTTCCCAGTGAATTGTCAAAAAGATTTTCCTTTCTTATGTCCTGCTTTCGTGACCTGTACACAGTTAAAGCTGATTTCTCCTGCATTCTCCCCTCCCACATTTTCCTCTCTGCCTCCTTCACCCCCTTTTTCACTGAAGTAGTCCGTTCTGCCCCATCACCAGTGTGTAGATATTTAAATGTAAGCTTTCGGGTTCGGTTTGTCCACTTTGTGTTTACACTTTTCATGTATAAATACTTGAATACCTTCCGTGCCCACCGCGTATCATCCATTTCGGTCAACCTTTGTTCAAATTTCAACTTACTAATTGCCTCCCTGCTCTCAAAAGACGACCATCCCATGTCCCCCTGTACTCCCTCATTTGGTGTTTTTCCATGTGCTCCCAGCGCCAATCTGCCTACGCTTCTTTGTCGAATTTCTAACCCTGATTGAACCTCAGATTTCATGCACAGTACTGCATTGCCAAAAGACAGTCCTGGTACCATCACTCCTTTCCATATACCTCTGACCACTTCATATCTGTTATAGTTCCATAGTGCCTTGAGCTTCATAATAGATGAATTTCTTTTCCCCTTTCTGATTATATTCTCCTCGTGTTCCTCTAGATATTTCCTTCCCTCATTGAGCCAGACTCCTAGATATTTGTACTTTTCTACATGTTCTATCACTGTGTCCTGTATCTCAAGGGGTTCCCCCTTCTCATCGTTGAAAACTATTATACCCGACTTGTCCCTACTAAATTTTAGTCCTAAACTGTCCCCTTCCCTGCTGCAAATTCTAATCAGTTCCTGTATTGTCTCACGACTTTCTGATACGAGTACAATGTCGTCTGCATACATTAACCCTGGCAATACTTGATTTACTTTATGTCCTTCCTCCATGTAATTCAGGTCAAAACCTAGGTTACACTGCTCTAATCGTTTTTCCATCTCACTGAGGTATATCATAAAGAGCAGGGGAGACAATGGGCAACCCTGTCTAAGTCCTCTTTTTATTGCTGCTGGTCTTGTAGTTTCGGCTTCCCATTTTATAACCACCCTATTCTCCGCATAAGTTCCCCCTAGCCCATACCTCTTCAGTTGGTCCCAGAGTTTTTCCTGATTCACATTGTCATATGCCCCTTTGATGTCCAAAAAAGCTACCCATAATGGTCTTTGACTTGTCATTGCTATCTCTATGCACTGAGTGATTACGAATAAGTTATCATCTAGTCGTCTATCCATCCTGAAACCGTTTTGAAGCTACCCCAGAATCTGCTTTCTCTCTGCCCATTCTTCCATTCTTCTTTTTACGATTTGCATAGCTAGTCTGTAAATTACTGAAGTTACTGTGATTGGTCGGTATGATTTGATACTGTCTTTGTCTCCCCTGCCCTTATATAATAATCTCATCCTGCTCAATTTCCAGTCACTGGGTATCTCCCCTCCCATAAGTATCTGGTCAATCACCTGCCTTAGTTTCAATTTGCTTGTTTGGCCTAGAACCTTTATCAGTCTCATTGGTATGCCATCTGGACCTGTCGCAGTTCCAGCCGGAACCCTTCCTTCTGCTTTCTCCCATTCCCCTATGGTCATTTCCTCTCCTTCACTATGATCCTCCTCTTGTGTTGTGTCGATGCTATTATTCCCTATGACCTGATCTGGTTCTAACTCCGAAAATGCAGCTTCGATTGTATGTCTAATGTATTCCCTTGCCTCTTCCCCCTCCACCTTTGTCCCTTCCTATGTGATTAGTGTCTGCTGGTACCCCTCGGTCGTTTTTCCCTGTGCACTGATGTGTTCCCAGAACCTTTTTGCCGCATTCCTATCCTTTTGGTTTATCTCTATCATCCACTGGACCCCTGCCGCGGCCGTGCCCATGGTCACCCAACTTTTGAGAATCCGCCAGATTTAGCGAAAGTTTCCTATTTTGTGATTGGCCGTCCGTCGATGGGGCGGGGCGCCGGCGCTCCCGTTCTCTCGCCGGAGCCGGGGACGTTGGACATGCTCGTTCGGCCCATTTCGGGTCCGGCGGCCCGATTTCGGTCGGAAACCGGTCCCAACACCCTCTCCCCCGGCGTAAAGAACGGCCGGCGTTTTCGCCGTGCCGGGGGAAAAAACGGCTGTGTGAATGAGGCCTTTTGTGTGTCGCAGAAGTCGCTATTGTCCCCCTACAAGATTATAGAAGATTGACCCGTCACTCAAAATTCGTACAAAAGCAGCCGCTTCGGTGGCTGGAACGACTAGGCCATCCTCTTGACGTCAGCCTCGCCGTAGCTTTGCTGGTCCCGAGACGACCTACGTCACGATTGCGAGGGATGTCACGTGGGCTCCGCTGGGCCTTCTCCGAGCGCTTGCCATAGTGGGACGTTTATAACGAAAAATACAGCCACCAGGCTCAAAATACAAACGTGCGATTTTCATTTACGGATCATATTCAGCCTATTTTTGAACACGACGGGAATATTTCAAATTCGTTGAAGTATCCCTTTAAAACGTGCACAAACAACATGTAATATTACCAGAGAAAGCGCACCAGTGTCTGCAGCATTACAAAAATAAAAAGTAACGAGAAAAATGACCGCGCAAACACTCTCCTAACTTTGCAGACAAGATGGGGTCTCCAACCCAGACGAAAATAAAAAGAAATGGGGAAAAGTCGAAAACAACGGCGAATGAAACAAAAAAGTTAGCAGACGATACAAAGATACAAATCACCCAGCAAAAACCTCCTTCAACGACGACGATCGCACGGGGCGTCGGTGAGCATTTAAAATTAGCAGGTGGTGCTCGCTGTTGGTGTTGAGTTCACAACGAACAAAGCGGAAGAAACACGACGAAACTATTAAGAAAAAAAGAAAAAAAGGAAAAAAAAAGAGCTTCACCTTTCTTTTCAGCTGCACGTTACACGTCTGTTTCTTTGCTTTCGCGACGTTGGTAGGAACTAAGAACAAAACAGAGGAAAAGAATAACGTAGTCTAGCTCACATTGCCCGGTAAATAAAAGTCGCACGCTGCAATCTGCTTCGTGCTAGCAGTGTGTGACCTTTTTTTGCTTTTGCATTTCGTTTCCCAGTGACTTTGGCAGGTTGCTTGTTTGCTCGCTTGGCGAAGCTGTTCAAAAGTACATTCAAGTACTTGTTGACATACATGTCCAGGCAATCCTTGCACACCGTGCCTTTGTTTTGAGTGTCGATCAGCGGCTTCAAGTGCGTTTTCAACTGAGCTCTTGTTTGGTGAAATACTGGGTGATTCAAGGAGAGGCCAGGCCCTTTAAATCGACCACAAAATTCGGTTTCTTAACCCAGTGGTTCTCAGGCTGCAGTGATGTTTCGCGGACCCCTTGTGGAACGGCGGAGATGACGGAGGACCCCGTTCTTGGTGAGAGGAAGGGAAAGGTATTGGTTAATTATGATAATGATCTAATAAGGGGATATAACTAAGGGCTGGTGTGAAGTAGACTTTTCCCATTGACATACACGCGAGAAAACTCACCCGAAAATTAAAATGTTTTTTCTCAATCGGATAAAAGACCAACTTTTATTGCCGAACTTGACTGACAAGGCAAGGCTTCGCGGACCCCTAGAATGCCTTCGCGGACCCCAAAGGGTCCGCGGACCCCCATTTGAGAACCGCTGTCTTAAGGCGGCGGTCCCACGGCGGCCATCTTGAACAAGCCATTAGTTCAACCACTAGATGGCGGCACTCATCCGTGTAGCCTAGAGTTCCTGTATAGGCTCCCTACGGGAGCCAGAGTTGCGCGTTCATGCATGGCATGTGGATTCAGCTCCTCACGTGACTGAATTCGGCGAATAGCAGCGCCGCGCGTTCGAGGCGCGCGGCGGGCTCAAAAGCCTGGGAACGTACGCCGGGGCGCGTGCAACGTCTACTTTGCTGCACGACACTTGATACGGCTCCTCACGTGATCGGATCTCGGCGAATAGCGGCGAGGGCGGCACGCGGCATGTGGAATCAAACGCGCAACTCTGGCTCCCGTAGGGTGGCCAGAAAACAAGCTCGTGGCAGTGATGTTCCTCCTCTGCTCTTAATTTCCTCCTTTCTGCTGCTCGGCCGTGCACGTTCAGCGCTCAGCGCGTGCTCCCGCTGACACAAATGCCAGCAAACGTGCCAGTGGTGCTAGCGGTGCCCAGTTCGCACAGTAGCGGAGCCCAGCTAGCTCATCGACCCGATCGAGAGTGCCTAGCTCGAGATCGAGAGGCTCACAAGCCAGTAGCTAATGTTTTAACTATTTAAGAAATAAAAACATAGTCAATCAATCAGTGAAGAATGTTGTCAAAAGTTAAAGAACATATATAAGACATGCCTTGTCAGCATTTCGTTAATGAAAGATCTTTTGCACGACAAAAACGTTTAAAATCATTTTCGCTGTAAGTCAGAGCGCAGCCGACATAACAGGTCAATGAGGCCAATCAAGCAGAACCAAAAAACACTATGTCACGGAGCTCAAGATCCTATAGTGCGTTTGTTGTCACCGGTCAAAGCAATCAAGCGCAAACCACGCACTATGGCCTTGCGCTTTAAGTATGCGTGTTTGTGCTTGTGTATCTTATAGTCTTTGACTGCATTTTGATCTATAATAAAACAAGCAATAGCAGACTTTTTTTTTTCAAGGCGGGTGTTCAGAAGGGCGCTTTATATAACTCATCATTTTGATGGTAGTTTGATTAAACTTGAATACCAATTATCTGACCTTATAAATAACCACCCTAATATTGTTGAAATAGTACGCCGAGGTCGAAGACTCTGCATGTTCAAGAAAAGAGTAAAAGTGTATTTTGTAGCCCAAGTGGCTTAAATTTTGTTAGGCGAGTGGGTAGCAGATTTCAAAGTGCATTTTATGGTGCTTTTGATATTTTTTGCATTATTATTTAGGTCTATTTATAATTTGATGTTGAAAAAAAAATATACCAACCTCTTACATGTATCTTTATCTATATATATTTTCTGTTTGATTGCAACAGATATGAAGAATTTTACAGTAACTCTGACATTGTATGTTAATTAATGTGATCTCAATGATGTCGATGGGAATGATTTCCATTTGAAACGTTTGATGACGTTGATATTAATTATGATAACTACGATGCTTAGCTGATGTCAATTTTATTATTTTATGCATAATTGATTTTTATACTGACACTGGTCCTGTACACCATTGAATGCTGTAAAATGGGGCTGATGGCCTGGTCAGAAGACTTTTAATGCGTGAAAAGTATTTGCCCCACCACGCGAAAATCCGGCGGCGGTGGCGGCGGCGGCATGCGATGGTACCAAAAATGGCCGACGGCGCAAAGAGTACAAACACGTCAGAAATGCTAAGATTGACGTCAAAATTTTCACGAAGGTTCCTATAAATAAAGTAAATGAACGACTTTCTAAACAAACTTTAGTACATTTCGGTCTGGATGGGAATCGAATCCGGGCCTCCGGGGTGCGAGACGGGCACGCTTCCCCGACTCCACGCTTCCCCGACTCCAATCTGCTCACTACAGTTATTTCAAGCAAGTATAATTGCACACATTTTCAATCGCATGGGTCGGGGAACAGTTCAGGATGGCTCAGGCGGCGTTGGGCATGGTTGTGTGGTCGCACCCCTACGCGGCTAAAGAAGTTCCATTGCTCCTCGGCGAGAGGGAAGGCCACAAGGAAACCGCTCTCTAGCCCGGTCATGGAAGAACATGGCAGGGCAGCACTGAGCATCTCGCTTGATTTTATTTCGCAATACTCATTGCGGGGACTCAGATAAACGAAAGAGAAGCGCGAGGAAACTTCACGAGTTGTGATCCTGGACCGGCTTGCTAGAACGGCGTCTCAGCTGAGACTGAGTGAAAGAAAGCACTGCAAAAGGTTGGTCGCACGACTGTCTTGAGACGCGGCTTGAGTCCCGCTCAGCTCGAGCGCTGGTTTTGGAATTGCTTTCTTTCCCAAAGTAGACGCTGTTTCTAGCAAGTCTGACCTGGCTGCTTATAATTAGTTGCAAAGGACAAGAGTCGTGGTTGGTGTAAACGCAAAGTGGAAGCCTGGAGTCGTTGCATTATTAAACCAACACCATGAAAGTTGATCGTCTGACATTGTTCTTATTTGAAAAAAAAATGAAATAAAAATTAATCCAAAGAAAGACGACGGTAGTGAGGTTTTTCGCACATGTGCAACGCTTTTGATAGGGCGCTGCGTGGAAAGGGGGTTTATTAGACGCTTTTCCTGAGCCTCAGATTTGAACCACGATGACTGGCTGTTTGTTGCCTTAGTATGAGGGCCAGTCACTGCGGTTTACACATAACACTCTCCGTATGTTTTCTACAAGTAGAGTACTCAATTCCCGCCCCTGCCCGTTTCAATCTGGATGAGCATCGTACCGGCGTGCAGTCGCGTATCACTACTGCGTGACGCACGTTAAAGACCCCCAGGCTAGCGGCTGTACTGCACTGGCTAAATTGCTCATCTACAGCTGGGAGACTCGTCGCCCTTGGAGGCAGACCAAGTTCTAGGCTGTATAAACATTCACACAACCCAATTTTTTTTACAAGTAGAGTATCGTTAAAACTGAAAATCTAAATTTCCTACACGATGGCGAACAAAACAGAACCAGAGCGGTTGGAAAGCTGGAACCTTAAAAAAGAAAAATGTCAGGTAAAAATCTTGGAGTGAAGGAAAAGAAATTCCCCTTTGTTGCCACCATCATATGGAGCTCAATATTCGCACCTTTCGTGGTGTCGGAACAATACAGGGAGCATTGAATAGCTTATTTATTAGCGGCGAGATGTTTTGGTGGCGCCCTCCTGTGGTTCCCCCTTGTGACGTCATTACCTTGTAAACAACAAGTTCGATGGTGTTTGTTATTAGCATGGTGGAAGCTTGAAATCATTGCGCTCTCAAAGGAACACTGCCAACACCGTCAAAATTAAAGTTCTTTCATTCCTCTTATTTCCGTCGATGATAAATCCCCTTTCCGACGTCATAGTCAGCGTTCGGCCAATCGTGGAAGGCCGACCACAGCGACGCTTTCGGTCGCGCACGGGGCTAATAGGCACTAGATGTTTTCGAGAACTTGCTCGTGACCCTTGTTTTTTTTTCTTCTTTTTCTTGCAAGATTATTTACTCATTGCAAGAAAGAGGAAGTAGCGCGAGGAAATATTTGAGAAAAGAATCCTCTGCATCAGGGACAGAATCCCCCCAGCGCCACTTTTTCTGAACTTCTCAACCTCGAATTTCAGCCACCTTTCAAAAGATGGCGCAAGTGCGCGTCGTCTGTTACAGCATAGGTTCTTTTTATTATTTAGGACAATTAGTACGCTTTAAAAAAATTACAATCATAGAAAGTAATTTTAATTAGAACGAGAAAAGCACTAATTAAAGAATCGTTGCTTAAATAGCTGCCCTCTTCTTTGAAACCGGTTTCTTGCGTACAGAGTCGAGCTTCAAAATAGTCCCATGGTTTAAACATATTTTAAACAAATCTGAATATGAATACGAAAAAATCACGCTTCTAGTGAACCAGCTGAGTTCCTCTAGCATACAATTAAAAACAAATTAGGTCAGATGCCAGAACGCTGTCTGAGAAAACCAAGAACGCGTTAAGAGAATTCTTAGAAATTTTACCATAATCAAGTTGTGTTTACAAGAAAACGGCTGGCGTTGCACTTCTAATATTTTGTATTCTGAGTTCCTATGTTTACCACAAGCATGCCCTTAAATGTCCTTGCTGCGTTATGATGTAAAACTGAGTTACGAGACTTCAAAATCACATAAAAAAGGCTCTTTTTGAATAAATATTGAAAAATGTGAGCGTGCTAATTAACAAAAACACGTATGCACGGAACTAGACGAGTCCTTCTTCTATTCATTAAAAAATTGAGAACGCGTCTTGGTTGCATTGCAAGTCTAGAAACTTGGAATGCATAGAGGTATGTCTTTGAAAATATCAAAACTTGTACTTTTTGTTTTCTTATTGTGCGTTAAGTTTTGAAAAATGCGTATCATATTTTGCACTAAAAGAGTGATGATGAATTGACGATTTATTTGCAAAAAGAACGAAATACGTAACACGCGCACAGACGCGACATTTGCACAGCAAACAGGAGCGTTAGCAGAGCTGCCACCGGTATTATAGTTGGGGCCGTGGGACCGCCGCCACTTTGTGCAGCGTTGCCCACAGATGGTGCATTTTTTTGTAAAATTTGCAAAGAGCGAACTTACCTGATATAGAAAAAGTAAAGAAAGAAAAAGGCTTAGCTCCTATGGAAACGCAGCGACGCCACCGGTCTTCAAACAACACGGTGCCGTTTCGCACGGGAGACAAGAGATGGCGCAACGAACGTCGCCAACGAACGAGCATACGGCGCCGAGAGCCAGCGTCTTTAGCATACAATCTTTTCTAATCAAAAGCGGCGCGAGCTTTTTTCATATCAGTTGTTGTTTTTGTTTCTGCGACTGTCGCCGCCTGCGGAACGCGCGCCGCTTTTGAGTCGAAAAGATCGTCTGCTAAGGACACCGGCTCTCTCGTTCGTTGGCGGTTATTGGCGTCGCGATTGCTTGCGTCATCTCTAGTCTCCCGTGCGAAATGGCGCCGTATTGTTTGAAGACCGGTGGCTTCGCTGCGTTTCCATGGGAGCTAAGCCTTTTTCTTTCTTTACTCTTTCCTCAGGTAAGTTCGCTCTTTGCAAATTGTATAAAACAAATGCACCACCTGTGGGCAACGCTGCACAAAATCGTAGCGCGATAGGTTAAGAAACCGAATTTTGCAGTTGATTTAAAGAGCCTGGCCTCTCCTTGAATCACTCTGTATATCAGTGAAATGTGTGTCAAAGGCACGGTTGATGTTATCGGCTAGGTGACGAGCTAAGTCTTAAGCTGGTGTCATTTTCGCATGCAAGTATTTCTTGTTCTTCAACAGAATGTCTTTCGAGGTGTTCCATGTTTCTGATAGCAAGCATGATGACAGATCTGACTTGCTGCCCAGCCGGGTATACATAGGACTGGGTGTTCAGTAATGCATCAGGTATGTCGTCCGTGAAGTTCTCAGCGATATCCGTGGAGTTGTCAGAATCACCTGTTGAGGCGTCAGCAGCCATTTTGAAGTAACTTAATTACTCATGTATGTTCGATCTTCGGGAAGACTCGCAACTCGGTAACCCGAAAGCTATTCTCGCTCTCGCTCTCGCCCCCAGCCCGTTGACCTTCAACCCTGCATGTGCCTGCGAGATATCCCCGAACGACGGTGACCACGGCGAGTACGTCCGTTCGTCGCTGGAGCTGGTCGCCAGCGGGGCGCAGTCAAAATGAACAGCTTCCAACATCTCTTGATAGCAATCACTCATCGCTGCTGCGATCAATGTCGAACACTTTGACAAGGCGAGCGATGCCGTCGACGTAATCGTCACGGACCGCATGCTCGAAACGTGGAAGGTAAACGAGGAAGCTGAGGCTCGAGACGCCAAGAGAGCCAAGTCTGTGAGTGCGTGCAAGGGGACGCCGCGCTGGAGGCTGGCTACGTCACCAGCCCCCAGCTCCGCCCGGATCTGCCCCTCCGAGGGACCCGCGTATAAATCGATTTACCCACGAAACTATCGTGCCGTTTTCAAAACGAATTAAGCAGGATTATAGGAACATACAATGAGTCCTAGCAGTATAGTTATCTCACATTGTATTTGTGGCGTGTCATAACCCCTTTAATTACTCATGTATGTTCGCTCTTCGGGAAGCAGAAGGATTTTCCACCACATCACCAAAACTTGGTTTTGCAGTGGTAAACAGCACATGGCATGCCTGCCATCTCCAAGTATGCACTGCCGTGTGCATGCCCGAAGGCGGCCGGTTGATCAACCAACGTTGACCCATAGCAGACATGATCGCGTACTCAAATAAAATCCGAATAGAAATGTATAACGAGCTTACACTTTTTAATATATTTATTAAGTATCAAAATATACATATAAAGACTTCGCATCAGAAACTCAATCGAAGGCGAAAATAGGAGGTTATCACAGACGACAGTAAAAAAAACAAAAAAAAAAAAACAATAACAACAAAGTTGCAGACGGCCCTCCGGGCATAGCGTACCAGACGAACCGGTGGTAGTAATTAAGCGACGAATTGAAGGAAAAAAAGTAAAAACTAAGCCAAACAAGGCAAAGCAAACTACGCGATGGTTCGAACGTAAAGTAAACACAAGAAAGAAGAAAGCAAACAAAAACATAAACGCAAAAAAAAAGAAAGACCGCGGCGGCGTAGCGTCGCCTCAAAAAAAAAAAAAAAGGTAGACTGAAAAATGGAAAGAGATGCACGATCGTCCAATGGCTTTTCTTCTTTTTGTAACTCCGCTTTTATTAGTTTTTGGTAATAGCGTCAGATTTGCATGTTCACAATCAAGTTCTTCCAGAGCATACTGACATTGCACTGACATACCTAGTCCGAAATTGCCGTTTACTTCTTGATCCAGAGACGATCAGAGTTAGCCAGCTCGCCTATTCGACGAAACGGTTTCAAGCAATACATTCATGAGAAATTGGAATAGCAACAACAAAACAAATTGATCGATAAGAAAAGTAAAGTTGAAACGTAGCTATGTTCTGAAATTTGTTTTACATTGCCCTTTTTCAAGAAACAGGGCGAAGGTACATTCGTGTTTTGCCTGGCATACGTAAGTTCTGACAGAGTGTTTTCTTCAGGAAAGCCGAGAATTGCACCCGACAAGCTGTAACATCTTTCCCACGCGAAGAAAATGTCCTTCACCCATGAAATGGCATCTATTTTTTAACATTCAAAGCAGCGAATACCCGTGACAATTTTTTTTTTTTCGTTGGTCACCTCGCACGGAGACAGGCAAAACCAATGCGTTGTGGAGAATTCGTCTGCTAGCGGTGACTCCGAGATCGCCAGGGGAGCTACGATCACTTTTCGCCTGCGCTCCGCGGGAGTTGCCAGTACTGGCTTACATGGTATTTAATAATAATAATAATAATAATGTTTGTTTATTTTTCCATCAAACAAATGATGGAGGGAGACCGAGGAAAAAAGCTGCATCATGCAGCTTGACGAGTCCCCGGCCCCCCTCTCACACAAACAGCAGTGGCACAGGAAAAAATAAACAAGACACAATGACATTCAAAGAGTAATCGGGCGGCAATATTACGTTTTTCGTAGTAACATGATACATACATTGAGACTTGAGAGTTCTATGGAACTATGTACACAGAAAATGACATACATATATACATTTAGATATATACACAGAAAACACGAAGTATGGTGCATCTCAAAGCTCTGGAAAGGAATACTAAAAAACCACACTGGAAAACAATTCTCGAATATCTTTTCTCGATAACATAACAGGATCAATATTTTTGGAGCTAAGAAAATTAAGTAAGTTTGGAAGCGTATAAGATAACATTTGCTCAGCATAGGTCGTTCTAATATTGGGTAACTTCCAGTTTTGCAAACTTCGAGTGGGATAAGTTGGCACTTTTGGAGCAAGAGAAGCCAGGTCAATCAGGTTAAGATGATTTTTTTGAACTTCAGATTTATAACACACACACAAACGATATTTATATATACTATGAACATTAATCAATTTTAAACTTTTAAATAAGGGTTCACTAGGGTGGTCGTATGGGACATTGGAAATGTTTCTTAGCATTTTGTTCTGCAACAGAAGTAGTTTATTTAAGTTTGTACTTGTACTATTACCCCAAACTAGGTGGCAGTAGTTTACATGAGAGAGAAATAAAGAGTTATAAATTAAAAGTTTGACAGTTCTTGGCAAAAGATGGCGGTGTCTATACATCAAGCCAACAACGCGCGATAGTTTAAGCAAAATATAATTAATATGATCGTCCCATCGCATTTGATCCGTGAATACAACACCAAGAGTCTTAAAGCTAGTGAGGACTTCAATTTTATTCGAATTTAAAACGATATCACAAGTAAAAGTAACATTCTTGTTTTTTGGGTGAAATAAAACCGCTTTTGTTTTATTTTCATTGATTTTTAGAACATTACAGCTACACCACTTAACAAGGTCTTTAAGTGTTTCATTTGCGCTATTTATTAGTTCGTTACAGTTATTACCTGCGAATAGTAAACTAGTATCGTCCGCGTAAATTACATATTTGATATTTTTATTTAAATTCACGATATCATTGACATATAAATTAAACAAGAAAGGACCTAGAATATTTCCTTGGAAACTCCAGATTCAATTGGTTTTATATTAGAAGAGTGGCCATTTATATGGACGTATTGCTTACGATGTGAAAGATATGACGATATTAAAGTTGATGCCTGTCCACGAAAACCATAGGTTTCTAGTTTTTTTATTAACAGATTACAATTTAGATGATCGAACGCTTTACTAAAATCAATAAATATTCCAAGGGTCATTTTTTTCTGCTCAAAGTTGCCCAAAATATATTCTTTTTGCTCTAAAAGAGCGAGCTCTGTAGACCGGCCTTTACGGAAACCAAACTGCGAAGGATTGATTATACTGTGCTTATCTGAAAACTTCACCATGCGTGAAAGCGAGATTTTTTCAAAGCCTTTCGAAAACACCGGTAAGATAGAAATAGGCCTGTAATTTGCCATGTCGTTCTTGTCACCCTTTTTATACAATACGCTGACCTTAGCTATCTGCATATTTTTTGGAAACACCCCGAGCTGCAAGCAGAGATTAAAAATGAATGTTAGACAGGGTGATATGATATCTATTACATGTTTTATCGGACCTATCTGCATATCATCAGCGTCACGGCTTGTACTATTTTTAAAAGACAAAAATGTGTGTATCACCTCCCTATTCAAAACTGGCTCAAGAAAGATAGTACTTTCATTTTTACGTTCAATATACGCGCAAGCGTTTTCGCCCGGATTACCTTTTGCCAAGTTTACAAAATGGTCATTAAAAGCATTTGCTAGTAATGTTCCTGTAAGTTCTACATTATACAGGCAGATTTTCTCAATTTGCCTTATTTCGTGCGAACGATTCAGGACATTGTTAAGCTTTTTCCACGTGACGTCTGTTCGCATTGCTGTGGACACAAAGTAGTTATTAAAGTACCTTGCTCTAGCATTTCTTAATTTCCTTGTAAGTATGTTACGGTATGATTTAAATGCTTTAAGATGTTCAGGGTCCTTAGTGTTTACGAATATCTTGTACAAAACATTTTTCCTATTTATTTTAAACAAAAGTTCTGGGGTTATCCATGGTTTACGATTTCTTCTCGACAATTTAATAGATTTATATGGAAAGCACATTTTGTATATTTCCTTAAATTTGTTCAAGAACACGTTATATGCTTCGTTCGCGTCTACTTCCTCATAGACCTGGCTCCAGTCCATTTCCAAAAGTTTATTTCTAAATTCAGAAAGGCTATTCGCTGTAATATTTTGAAAAGGTGCACCGAACCGCTTCTTTGTAGTTTTAGCTATTTCTTTTTTTATGAAAATGAACACGCCCAGATGATCACTTATATCGGTACTTAATATCCCCGATTTTATACAGGTTAAATCAAAATTTGTAATAAACAGATCGAGGAGTGTTGAAGAGTCAACCGTAATTCTTGTGGGCGATTTTATGACATTCGTGCAACCACTAATATTGATTAACAAATCCATCTGCCTTTTGCTTGGGGTGTCTAGAAGCATGTTCAAGTTGAAATCTCCACCAAAAATAATATTATATTGATTTTCCGTAGCAAATCTAAAGTAACCTTCTAGAAAAGAAAAAAAGGAAACTAGATTTCCATTTGGCGGTCTATAAGATACCGAGACAATACTGTTCTCCAGAACTAGGGACAGCACTTCATAGTCGTTAGTAACACATGAGTATTCAGGTAACAATTCACCTTGCATCTTATTTCTTAACATTAACATCACACCCCCTCCGCGCCCAGTTCTTCTGTTTAAAAAGTAGTTGTTATACAGTGGTAGTTTAAAAACATCGTTTTCATCAGAATACCATATTTCTGAGAACATGATAACATCAAAGAAAAAACAAAATTCATCAAACAAAATACCAAGTTCTGTAGTTTTGTTTCGGGCAGACCGAGTGTTTAAGTGTATACATTTAAAAGAACTTGAGTGCTTTGACCTTTGACTTTGACCACAGTCTCGACCACGACCGGCTTTATTAGGGGCGACCAGGTCACTCCGCGTTTCCCTATGGGAGCGCGCAGGCCAAGAAATATCACGTGAACGGCTTGGAGGGACCGAATGTTCCGCTAGGCGTCGCCCTGGCTCAACACCAAAAGCGCGGCGGCTGCTATGGAAGGCAATGGGGGCATGTGGAAAAATGTCAAAGGTAGCGCTCAATCACGCGCTCAATCTTGAAGGGGCCCTGCTACAACTTTTTGACTGGTTTTTAATTTGCACCGAACCTGAGCACAGTGAACATAATAACTTAATGAAACTTTTCTTTTCTCGAATTTCGCTTTTATAGATCTTTTCCGTGTACTCTCGTCCCCAGCCACCTAACAGGCGTATCCGGTATGGGCGACGAAAAAAATAATCCAACGTTTCAACCTGCAAATAGTAAAAAAATAAAGAGGAGGCAAAACGAAAATAGGTGACGGTTGCGCTTTTCTTTTAAATGCATTATATTGGCGTGGCGACGGCAAAACAATGTTTTCGCCCATACTGGAAGTGACGACAATTCAAGATGGCGGCGCCCTTGCAAATTAAAATTACAAAAACAAGCAAAAAATAACCTCCTCCATCACGTCATTGGTCTTGGCTTGTGTGGCCATGAACTAGAGGAGGGGTAGTGAGCTCATCGAGCGCTCACGGCTGCCGCACTCCGTGTCGACGGCTCGACAGGGCGCCACTAAAGCATATGTTGGATAGGCTGTATGAAGCGGGCGGCCAGGGCGGCTTGCATTGCATTTGCTGCACGATTAAACACTAATTTGGCATGACACTTCATTGGCCACAAACGACAGCAAACAGGGGGTAAATATCAGTTCAGAACGGGAGCCACTTCGCGCTGCCATACCGCCAAATGGCCAAATTGCCAGCCAAACCCGCGCCGAAGGCCTTCGGAACGCTCGGAACCGGTCGGCCGCCGCATACGTCCGGGACCTTTCAACGCTCGCCGGTAGTCGATGCCTGATCCCACTACCGCTTTCTAGTATGCGCCGTTTTTTTCGCCGCTTGGTGGCGAGTATGTCAACGGGTCATTTCTTGTTTCCGTACTTTAAAAACTGCACTTGTTTCTTTTCTGATGTAAAATACTGAACAAAAACTACTTTCATGAATAATTGAAATGGCTCGCGACACTTATATTTTGTATTTCGACTAAAAAAAAGATTTTAGCGGCAGTGACCAGTAGTAACGCCAGGACCAAAGACGTCACATATCGCGGGCTTTCATCACCGCGGGTCGCCCCCATAGGTGGAGGAGGTTTCCTCGTCGTCCGGTTAAAATATGACGCACTGATATTCAGTTACTCTCTCCGTGCCCGCTGGCTTGCCCGAACCCCGAGGGACGCGGAAACCGCAAAAAAGGTAGACGCTTAAATAGGATTGCAGGGCCCCTTTATATAGCGTCTCACGCGCTCGCGCGTTCACAAATTGACAATGCTTTCTCAAGTCGGTCTCAGCTGAGGCGCTGTTTCGAGCAAGCCGGACAAGGAAAGGCAAAATCAATAGCAGTACAACAACAAAAAAAAAAAAAAAACCACAGCGTTGTATAAAAAATGGTGTTATTTTTATTTGTTTCTGCCATATCGCCGTATCACGGGCTATCACCAATCTTAAATTTTTTCCGAAATTCCCTCCTTTCAATGAGACCACAGTGGCAAACACACAGCTGATAACAGCGGTTTCTTTCGGTTGATGGGCGCCCGCCTGTCTGCTTCGTGGACGAGTCTTAACGTCACCATTAATTCGACCCTAAAACACCAGTAAAACGCTCCCCAGAAAAAAATAAAAAAATAAAAAAAAGTAAACCGCCCATTTGCGTGAGGTGAAGGTTCAGGGAAAGTGATTATCTTCATCACAATTTGTTTGTTTGCTTGTTTATTTAATAGTTCAACCCAGGAGGGTAATGCAACTGTGAGTGGGCATTAGCCCATACCAAGAGGTCCACAGTGCCTCTACGTCAGAAAAAGAAAAGAAAAAATAATAAGTAACTAAAGCCGGTACCTGAATAAAGAGTGTCCGTGAGTTCTGAGAGAACACAAATCGAGTTAGATGCTGTGCAGGTGGGCCTTGGCGCTCTTGGTGAATGTTCGAAGTGAGACACTGTCGAATGGTGGTGAAGTGGTGACTGGCGTGGGGGGGGGAGTACTTTTAAAGTTGCACTGCACGGGGTGCGAAGGAGTTCAAGTGACGAAGCGTACGGGTTAAAAGGGGCTGCAGTCCACCAGTGCGAGTATACCGCAGGGAGGAGGCAAAACGAAGCAAGGAGTCCGTTAGCAGAAAAGTGGCTATCGTAGTCGCTACTTGACGTCGATGTTGAAGCGGGTCCCTGCCGACTGAACAGAGGAGGTGCAGTCCTCGATAGGATGGTGTTCAGAGGCCAAGTTGGCGCCTCATAATAACGTAGGAAGCGCGACGTAGTACCGACTCGAAGGAGGCAACAAGTTGCCTGGTTGCCGAATCGCACACCGAGCAGCAAAACTCCAGGATGGGCAACCCCAGTGCTGTGAACAGCAATCTGGGCACATCAGGACTGGCTCTTCTTGTGGACCAAATGACAAAGCCAAGGAGCCGACCTTTCCCCAGACACGACGTTTTGAACATTGCGATGGAAATCGAAATGCTGGTCGATGATGACACCTAGGAGGTGGATATGCGCAGCGTTGTTCTTGGGATCTCCACTCGGTTCAGGAAAAGTGTTGGAGGGGTCGAAGGTTGGCGCGAGGCAGTGATGTGCATGGTACCGGATTTGATTTAAGCGAACTATACTTTGTCTCACCTTAGTATGGACTATTGTTAGGCGCGCGTGCTAAAAGCGCGAGCTAGTCGCTTTCAATGAAGCCGCGGCGGCTGCACGAGCGCTCGTGCAGCATGTGCTCTAGTGAAGGCAGTCAAGGCTGGCCGCTCGCGCTAGCACAGCCTTCGCGGTTAGTCCATGCTTGGGTGAGACGAAGTATAGAGAAAGTACTAATAAGCAAAAGCAAATGCGGCGCGCTCGCGCTGCCTCGGGTGACCTGGTCGCCCCTATAGGAGGTATTCACTGGCCGCCATATTTGAGGTCACTGTTTAGAGCGCATGCTCAGAACGAGCTCGCATTAATAGGCTGCCAAGACTGGCAATCTTGGTGGTGCGGAATGCACGTGGCGAAAGAACTGTGGAAGCTCGCGTTCAGCACGCGCTCCGCAGCCGAGCACACAGTTATGGCCGCCAGTGAATACTCCCTATAGACCTTTCCAAAAACGAGCTTGTGGCCGGTGCCATTTTGAGCGTACGTGCGTATGGCGCGTGCTTTGCTCGCTTTCCGAAGCGACGAACACGCACGTGCTGGGCTGTGAAGATCGCACGCTGGACTGTGATTTTGTAAACATTGGAAAGGATGCTTAAATGTCCGGAGTCTGTCGGTGAAAGTGGTCTTATGTTCACGAAGGCGATCGTTCAGGCACCTTAAAGGGACCCTGCAATCATATTTAAGCGTCTACCTTTGTTGCGGTTTCCACGTCTTTTGGGGTCTGGGCAAGCCAGCGGGCACGGAGAGAGTAACTAAATATCAGTGCGTCATATTTTAATTGTACGACGCGGAAACCTCCTCCACCGACGAGGGCGACCCGCGGTACCGAAAGCGCGCGATATGTGACGTCTTTGGTCCTGGGCTTACTACTGGTCAGAGCCGCTAAAAGCTTCTTTTTAGTCGAAATACAAAATGTAAGTGCCACGAACCGTTTCAATTATTTATAAAAGTAGTTTTTGTTCAGTATTTTAGATTAGAAAAGAAACGAATACAGTTTATAAAGTACGGAAACAAGAAATGACCCGTTGACATACCCGCCACCAAGCGGTGGAAAAGGCGGCGCATACTAGAAAGGAGTAGTGTGATCGGGCGCCGACACGGAAAGGTGCCGGATGTACGCGGCGGCGCTGCGGTCGTATGGACAGGAGGATCCGACCTGCTCCGAGCGTTTCGAAGGCCTTCGGCGAGAAGCTTTGTCTTGCGGTTTAACCGTTTCGCGGTATGGCAGCGCGAAGTGGCTCCCATTCTGAACTGATCTTTACCCGTGTTTGCTGCCGTTTATGGCCAATGAAGTGTCATGCCGAATTAGTGTTTAATCGCGCAGCAAATGCAATGAGAGCCGCTCTGGCTGCCCGCTGCATACAGCCTTTCCTGAACATGCTTTAGTGGCGCCCTCTCGCGCCGTCGACACGGAGTGCGGCAGCCGTGAGCGCTCGCTAAGCTCACTACCCCTCCTCTAGTTCACGGCCACTCAAACCACTGATCTCAATGACAATTGCTGGATCGCGTTTGCCCGCTCCGCGAATGCGGTCACTGGCGGCCATCTTTTTGGTAGAGTTATATCACCTCTAGCTAAGATACAGCTGCTGAAGCCACTTGGCAGCCACCATCATCCATCCATGGCAGACGGCGTTTTGGCAGTTGTGGTGGCGGGCTGCCATCAAAATAGCGTGGGTGATATTCCTTGATTGATTGAAATTGTTTGACGAAACATGTTTTTAAAACCCGGCGTGAACGGTAGCCCGGTCTTTGAGGACCCGGTAAAAGTTTCACGAAATCGCGCAGCACCGGGGAAAAGCAGCACAGCACGCATCGAAAGTCGCATCGAAAAAAGCATCGAAAGCAGACGCCGGTACGTAGTCTGCTTTCGATGCGAGCTGCGCTGCTTTCCCCCGGTGCTGCACTTTCGTAGAACTTTCGCCGGGTTCTCAAAGACGAGGCTACCGTTCACGCCGGGTTTCAAGAATCTTCTTCGTCGAACAACTTCAATCAAGCACGAAATATCACCCACGGTACAGTGTACTAGATCTACGGCTATTTTATGGCAGCCTGCCGCCAGTGCTTAAAGTCTCCCGTAAGTTTAGGGGGGTCTCTACAAGAGGGGAGGGGGGGGGGGGGCGGGGGGGGAGGGGTTCTGACGAGTTGTACTACCGGGTGAAACAAGGAGACGGCAGGCTCTTTAAATCGACCGGAAAATTCGGTTTCTTAAAGGGGCCCTGCAACGACTTTTTTACTGGTTTTTAATTTGCACCAAACCTGAGCGCACTGAACGTAGTAACTTAGTGAAACTTTTCTTTTCTCGAAATTCACTTTATTTTAAAAGTTATAGGCAAATTAAAGTTACAAAAACAAGCAAAAAATAACCTCCCTCATGACGTCCTTGGTTGCTTGAGTGGCCATGAACTAGAGGAGGGGTAGTGGGCTCATCGCGAGCGCTCACGACTGCCGCACTCCGTGTCGACGGCGCAAGAGGGCGCCACTAAAGCTTGTTTTGGATAGGCTGTATGCAGCGGGCAGCCGGGGCGGCTCTCATTGCATTTGCTGCGCGATTAAACACTAATTCGGCATGACACTTCATTGGCCACAATCGACAGCTAACACGGGGTAAAGATCAGTTCAGAATGGGAGCCACTTCGCGCTGCCATACCGCGAAACGGCCAAACCCCAAGACAAAGCTTCTCGCCGAAGGCCTTCGGAACGCTCGGAGCTGGTCGGATCATCCTGTTCATACGACCGCAGCGCTGCCACGTACATCCGGGACCTTTCCTGTCGGCGCGTGATCCCACTACTCCTTTCTAGTGTGCGCCGCCTTTTCCACCGCTCGGTGGCGGGTATGTCGACGGGTCATTTCTCGTTTCCGTACTTTATAAACTGCATTTGTTTCTTTTCTGATCTAAAATACTGAACAAAACCTACTTTTATAAATAATTAAAACGGTTTGCGCAACTTATATTTTGGAGTTCGACTAAAAAGAAGCTTTTACAGGCTCTGACCAGTAGTAAGCCAAGGACCAAAGACGTCACATTTTGCGCGCTTTCGGTACCGCGGGTCGCCCTCGTCGGTGGAGGAGGTTTCCGCGTCGTCCGGTTAAAATATGACGCACTGATATTTAGTTACTCTTTACGTGCCCGCTGACTTGCCCAAACTTCAAGGGACGTGGAAACCGCAAAAAAAGTAGACGCTTAAATATGATTGCAGGGCCCCTTTAACCTATCGCGCTACGACTTTGTGCAGCGTTGCCCACAGATGGTGCATTTTTTTTGTAAAATTTGCAAAGAACGAACTTACCTGAGGAAAAAGTAAAGAAAGAAAAAGGCTTAGCTCCTATGGAAACGCAGCGACGCCACCGGTCTTCAAACAACACGGCGCCGTTTCGCACGGAAGACAAGAGATGGCGCAAGCGGTCGCGACGCCAACTGCCGCCAACGAACGAGCAGACGCCGAGAGCCGGCGAATTTAGCAGACAAGGAACTGCAGCTGCTTGTTGTTACCGCGCCTGTTTTTGTTTCTGCGACTGTCGCCGCCTGCGGAACGCGCGCCGCTTTTGAGTCGAAAAGATTGTCTGCTAAAGACGCTGGCTCTCGGCACCGAATACTCGTTCGTTGGCGGCGTTCGTTGCGCCATCTCTTGTGTCCCGTGCGAAACGGCGCCGCGCTCTTTGAAGACCGGTGGCGTCGCTGCGTTTCCATAGGAGCTAAGCCTTTTTCTTTCTTTACTTTTTTCTCAGGTAAGTTCGCTCTTTGCAAATTTTACAAAAAAAAAAAATGCACCATCAGTGGGCAACGCTGCACAAAGTCGTAGCGCGATAGGTTAAGAAACCGAATTTTCCGGTCGATTTAAAGAGCCTGCCGTCTCCTTGTTTCACCCGGTAGATGCGCATAAAATAATTCCCACTGCTGACTCTGCCCACGCTGTACCTGCAACCCTCAAATTGCTGATCCCCAAATGTCATATCCGTGAAAACAAGCTATTTTATTGCAAGGCAAGATATGATTTTAATTTCACTAATGCTGAGGCTGTGGAGGGGGGTCTCAGACCCTTCGTTGGCTAGAGATGATATAACTCTACCAAAAAGATGGCCGACCGTGGCCGCATTCCCGTCCATAGGCGGTGCTGGTCAAACGCGATCCAGCAATTGTCATTGAGATCAGCGACTCAAGCAGCCAAGGATGTCATGAGGGAGGTTATTTTTTGCTTGTTTTTGCAATTTTAATTTGCCTATAACTTTCAAAATAAAGCGAATTTCGAGAAAAGAAAAGTTGCACTAAGTTACTACGTTCAGTGCACTCAGGTTCGGTGCAAATTAAAAAAAAAACAGTAAAAAAGCCCTTGCAGGGCCCCATTAAGGCCTGGCCTATGTATAGTGTTCCACAAGAGGGGGAAAGCAGTACACCACCTTCTCTGTACAATGGACAAAGGTGTTCTTATGCTTCTTTTTGCTGCTGAGAGTTGTCATTGGGGGGTATTTACTTTTTTGGCACAAACTGCGAAGTTTGTTAGGAGCTGAGAAGATGACTTCAAAAAGAGAAAAATTATGAATATATGGCACAATGATGGGCTTCTTTGTTCTAAAACTGCGAGTTGGGCTAGTTAATTTGTACTTATGCATGGTGGTAAATACGCCTAAAAAGCACGGAAAAAGAAGGAAGCACACAGGACGAGGAGTAACTTGCAACTGAACTTTGTATTTACCACCATCCTTTGTTCTGTCTCTTTGCTTTTGTTGAACGCAGACGTTTTGCCTATTTTCGTTGATGAGCTTTTCGGCTGCGGATGTTAATAGGGATCCAGGAATAGAACGATTGAATAATCGTCGACATACCGGAACACTCTTATAACTTTGGAGGTATCTAAAGTTCCTTTTAAATTCCTGTTGTGGTGCGCTAGATAGAGGTCGCTGAGGACAGGGGCAATGCACGATCCGATGCACACTCCTCACTTCTGCATGCGTAGGGTCGTTCATCTCTAGTACCAAAGGTCGACTTGAGATAGATGTTGATCAAGATCAAAATTTTACTTTGGGATAAGCTCGATGGATTGCTACTACAGAAGCAAAACTGCTACCTAAAGAAACAAAACTTTCTTCAAGCCTCTTTTTTTTTACTTTTTTTGCAACTGAGTTTTTGTTGTTGTTTTGGGGGTCTGAGTAACCACGACGGTCGGGTAATTGCTTCCATGTGGAGAGCCAATCCCGAGGCGGGGAGACGGTTTGTGCGAAAAGAAAGCCCTTCTTGAACGGGGGACAGCCTACAGATGTAGCAAGTCGAGGAAAAAAAGCTTCCCAGCTCCCAAGGCAAGAGGAGGACATAGCAGGCGACACAGGTTGTAAGAGGAGATATCGCGCTGCAGTCTTTGTTGAAGCGCCGCTACCACGGTGGCCCTCGGAGACATCAAAGAATTCAGCATTGTCGCCTGTATTTCTGTGTCTGGTTTCCGAAACACCATTTGGTTCTTGGCGAGCCAGCCTGCTATGTTCAGGCGGGCGCCCTACTATACACCCAGACGGTTTTACCCTGTTTTCAATGACGACCATAAAAACAGGAAAGATGCTCAGATGCTCAAGTGCTGGAACGAGAAGGATGCTTTTTGCTCGTCTCCAGCAGTCCATCTGCTTCCTCCTCCCCAGCCTTCCTTCTCCTCGCCCTGTCATTCCCCTGAAAATTTAGTTGTATATCCGCACTGTAAAATCCGCGGAAGGTTTCTTTGAAGATCTCAACATCAAAAAATGTATGTTGCTTTTTTTTTTTTAACGTGTGCAATGAAAAAAACAAATTTAAAGTTTTACACCTTTAATCATTATGGGGCCAAAAGGACGCCCCTTGATGCGTGGTTGCAGGGACCCAAGAAATTGTCAGTTTGTCAGGAGGAGCAGCCACCGGAAATATCCAAAAACGTCGGCACGGCAGCAGCGGACCGTATTGTACCAAGAGTCACCCAGAATTCACAAAACATCTGGGAGGTTTGTTTCAATTTGTGTGTGTGCTTGTGTAGCAAAGCAAGAGAGGGATTGTCAAATCTTAGGTCGCATGAACTGCATTGCAGGGAGTTCACAAGGTTTCGTTGGCCCTATGAAATAACCGCATAAAACAGTTTTGTAATAGATTGCGAAAGTATTTAGCGCACAGACATAGTTAGATAGTGGAAGTAATCGGTAAAAGTTTAGTGAGAGGAAGAAGACGACGAGGACCGACTAGATCAACCACCGGTAAGCTCTGTATCGTTCCTTGAGATTGTTTCATTTTCTAGCGCTTATTTAAGTAAATAATTGTAACGACCATAAAGCTTAAAGCATAGCCATCACGCCGATATCAAATTTGTAATTCTACACCCATAATATTTCATATTAATTACATTTTTTAATTCAAGCACAGCATCCATGTTCGAAACAATCGCTATGTTTCAAGTGCCACAACTTAACTGATTTTCAGACATTTAAAGCGATATTTGATATCGTTTAGACCGCTGTAGTAGGCGCTACACGGGAGTATAATTTCTGAAGGCAGATTCGGTGTAAATATTTGTAAACTAACGTTTTTCTGAGATTTAGAATGTCGCGAATTATACACCGTTGATATTGTCACGAATGACAAGTGATGAGGCGGCGAATAACTGAGTAAACTAAACGTTTAATCGGGCGAACTTGTGCCCAAAAATAAAGAAGGAAACAAGAGATAACAGTAGAGCGTCGCGGGCGTCGAAGTCGGCGAAAGAGCAGAGTCGAACGCTGGGGCGAAAACTGACCCCGGTTCGCCACGCGGAGCCCCTTATGTACATGCGTAAGCTTCTGGAATAATCAGCGTAGAATGTTCGACGCGTAGAGCATTCGGACCTCGAACACGCAACAGGATTCTCGAATTTACCAGAAAACTAGATTGCAGGAATAACAAAAGATGCGTCGCTCCCAGGGATCGAACCCTGGCTTTTCGCGTGGGAGGCACGCGCGATAACCGTTAGGCCACGAGCGCGCTGCCTGCTTGGTCAGCTGCGCTCGCGGCATTACTCCCCCCTCTAAAAAGTGCATCGCCCCGATGCAACACAAAACAAAACAAAGCAAATAAAAAGGACGGTAAACTAAAGAGTCATTTGGAAGGCATAAGGTGCACAGTCCTATCGGGCGTAGTACGGCTTCAGGCGCACGACGTGGACGACTTCAGGCCGTGGTGGGCGGCGTGATGATGTTCTTGTTCCGTCGGGCATCACCTCGTAGTTCAGCTCCCCGAGGCGACGAAGTGCCTTGTACGGTCCAAAGTATCGTTTCAGCAATTTCTCACTGAGGCCACGGCGACGGATGGGCGTCCACACCCACACCCTGTCTCCGGGCTGGAAGTGGACGTCCCTGCGACGAAGGTTGTAGCGGCCGGCGTCGACGCGTTGCTGGTCTTGAATCAGGAGTCGGGCGAGCTGGCGGACTTCTTCGGCCCGTTGAGCAACCACCTGGGCGTCGTCGCTCTCACTGTCAGCTGGCTCATAGGGCAGCATCGCGTCCAGCATGGTCGTTACTTTCCGACCATGTACCAACTGGAAGGGTGTGAATCCAGTGGTCTCTTGAACCGCCGTATTGTAGGCGAACGTGACGTAGGGCAACACCTCGTCCCACGTCTTGTGCTCTACGTCGACGTACATAGAGATCATGTCAGCGATTGTCTTGTTGAGTCGCTCCGTCAGCCCGTTGGTCTGCGGGTGGTACGCAGTTGTACGACGATGGCTGGTGTGACTGAGTCGGAGGATTTCTTGGGTCAGCTGTGCCATGAACGATGATCCGCGATCTGTAATCAGAACTTCTGGAGCGCCGTGCCGGAGGACGATGGACTCAATGAAAAACTTGGCAACTTCCACGGCAGTCCCTGAAGAAAGGGCTTTCGTTTCGGCGTACCGCGTGAGATAATCGGTTGCGACGATTATCCATCGGTTCCCTTGCGTCGATGGTGGGAATGGCCCAAGTAAGTCCATTCCAATTTGCTGGAACGGGGCAGATGGCGGCGCAATAGGCTGAAGAAGTCCTGCCGGTCTCGTAGGTGGTTTTTTTCGTCGTTGACACTCGTGGCAAGATCGGGCGTAGTGATGCACTGTCTTCGCGAGCTTGGGCCAGTAGTATTTTTCGCGTATCCTGGCGAGAGTTCTGCTGTAGCCAAGGTGTCCCGCCGTCGGGTCATCGTGGCAGGCTTGAAAAATTTCTTCTCGAAGACTGGAGGGGACCACCAACAGCCACGCCGTGTTGTTGTCGCTGAAGTTCTCCTTGTAGAGCACACCTCGTCGGAGGGAGAAGGTTGGCAGTGTTCGTACAAAACTGCGGGGAACGACACTTCCTTGTCCCTCTAGGTGCTCGATGAGTGCTCGCAGCTCAGGGTCATCTCGTTGGAGTGCTGCCATGTCGCTGACATCCAGAGCGCCGAGGAAACACTCATCGTCGTCCTCTTTGGTGCAGGTAGGTGCGGCCTCGACTGGGGCCCTTGACAGGCAGTCGGCGTCATTGTGCTTCCGGCCGGTCTTGTACACCACGGTCATGTCGAACTCCTGCAGTCGTAGGCTCCACCGGGCGAGGCGTCCGGAGGGGTCCTTCAGATTCGCCAGCCAGCAGAGCGAGTGGTGGTCTGTGACCACGCGAAAAGGACTTCCATACAAGTATGGGCGAAACTTTGTTATTGCCCAGACGACAGCGAGGCACTCCTTTTCAGTAGTTGAATAGTTCCTCTCCGCGTTAGACAGCGTTCGACTTGCGTATGCGATGACTCGCTCTGCGCCGTCCTGCAGTTGGACTAGTACCGCACCCAGTCCGGTGTTACTGGCGTCGGTGTGGATCTCGGTTTCAGCAAACTGATCGAAATGGCCAAGAATCGGGGGCGTCTGGAGTCTTCGTTTGAGCTCGTCGAATGAGCTCTGGTGTTCTTCTGTCCACTCGAACTTTACGGTGTCCTTCGTGAGGTGTGTCAGTGGTGCGGACAGCTTGGCGAAGTCTCGAACAAAGCGTCTGTAGTAGGCACAGAGTCCGAGAAATCTTCTCACGGCCTTCTTGTCAGCCGGCGGCGTAAATGCAGCTACGGCGCGGGTCTTCTCGGGGTCAGGTAGAACGCCTTTGTTGTTCACGACGTGGCCAAGAAACGTTAGTTCCCCATAGGCGAACCGACACTTTGTTGGCTTGAGTGACAGGCCGGCGGTCTTGATGGCTTGAAGCACGGCTCGAAGTCGTCTGAGGTGTTCGTCGAAATCTCGTGAGAATACCACGACATCGTCCAGGTAGACGAGGCAGCTCTGCCATTTCAGGCCTGCCAGCACGGTGTCCATGACGCGCTGGAAGGTGGCTGGTGCTGTACAAAGTCCGAACGGCATCACTTTGAATTCGTACAGTCCGTCGGGAGTGACGAAGGCAGTTTGCTCCCGGTCACGTTCGTCGACTTCAATCTGCCAGTAACCGCTCTTCAAGTCCATCGACGAAAAATATCGGGAGTGGCGCAATCGGTCTAACGTATCGTCGATGCGGGGGAGCGGATAGACGTCCTTCCTCGTCACAGCGTTCAGTCGACGATAGTCCACGCAGAACCGCAGAGTTCCGTCCTTCTTCTTTACAAGTACGACCGGGGACGCCCATGGACTTCTTGAGGGTTGAATGATGTCGTCGTCGAGCATCTCCTGGACTTGATCTTGAATCACTTTCCTTTCCTTTAAGGAGACTCGATACGGCGACTGGTGAACAGGGAGTGCGTCGTCGTCAGTAATAATGCGATGTTTCGCCATTGGTGTTTGGCGAACTTTCGATGTCGTGGCAAAACAGTCACTGTATTCGGCGAGATCAACCAGTTGCCGGCGCTTCGAAGCTGGGAGCTCGGGGTCGATGTCAAGCGGCGGCGGCGTCGTGCTCTTCTGCTGTGGCGACGAGGTTTCCTCTGAGACTGCGGTGACCACGGCTGGCGTCTGAAGCTCCTCGACGTAGCCCATGGTGGTACCCTTCGTTAGGTGCTGCGGTTCCTCTCGAAAGTTTGTCACGAGAACAGTTGTTCGTCCTTCTTGAAGATCCGTTACGCCTCGTGCGACGCCAATTCCTTTTTCAAGGAGCAGTTGAACGCTGCCTTCCAGAAGAGCTTCACCGTGCATGGCTGCGTCGGTTATGACGGTGACGAAAACACTCGACCGCGGCGGCAGATTCACATGGTCGGCTAAAACTCGGATCGCGGATGACGTCGTGTTGGCCTCCACCGAGGGCAGGACAGGCTTTCGCAGCGTCAACTGGTTTGCCCCGAGGTCAATGACGGCGCCATACTCGCAGAGAAAGTCCATTCCGAGGATAACGTCCCTCGAACAGTCTTGCAGAACGACGAACTTGACAGGGCACGTCTCACCGTGAATCTCGACGCGAGCAGTGCATCTCCCTACCGGCGTGATGAGGTGCCCTCCGGCGGTTCGTATCTGAGGTCCATCCCACGGCGTCATGACTTTTCGAAGGCGGCGGGAGAGCCTCCCACTCAAGACTGAGTAGTCTGCTCCGGTGTCCACGAGTGCTGATGCGTCGTGGCCGTCGATGACGACGTTTAGGTTATTGGACACCGTTGCAGGGGCGTCGTTTCGGTCTCTGGTAGCGTTCGAGTGGGGGCCCTCCGACGTTCGTGGAGGATCTTGGCGTCGGTCGTCTTCGGCAACTCCACCTCCAGGGGTTGCCGCGCCTAGTTTCCCCGGCGAGGAGCGAGGGGCGACAGGCTTTCACGTCGGGGTCGGTGCATCGGCGAAGCTGGACGTCGCGGCGACGGCGACCGGAACTCTCGGCGGGACGCAGGCTCGGGGGACTGAGGTCGTCGCAAGTACTCGTCGATCTCCCGAGGTCGTTCACCATAACGGGGGCGCGGGTCGTTCGGGTGGAACCCGCGCAGCCCAAGTCGTCGGTATGGGCATCGGCGGTAGGTATGGTCTGCTTCCCCGCAATGGAAGCACAGAGGGCGTCGGTCGGGCGTTCGCCACACGTCAGTTTTCCGGGGTGCGCGAGGCTCCGGGCGGGCGTACTGCACCGGGTCGTCGTGGCGTCTGTCGTGTTGCGGCGCAGGAGATTCACGTCGGGGCGGCGCGACATAGGTGCGAGGAGGAGGCGGTGGCCGTCGGGCCACTGCGGCGTAAGTCAACGTGGGCTCCTCGGTGGCTGCCACGGCGACGGAAGCCTCTGGTTGGATGGCTCTCTGAACTTCTTCCCGCACAGCCTCGGCGATGGAGAGCGTCGCTGGTCGGCTTGCGGCTGGCAGCAACCGGCGGATCTCCTCCCGGACGACCTCCCGGATGATTTCGCGGATGTCCGTTCCAGGAGCATTTTCGCCACTAAGCAGAGCGGCTGCAGTGACGCTTGGATGCCGCTGATGGTGGGAAGCGCGCGCTTGAAGGGCGCGCTCGATGTTTGTTGCCTCGGTGACGAAGGCGTCGACGGTTGCCGGTGGGTTGCGGACGAGGCCTCCGAAAATGTCGTCTCTCACCCCGCGCATGAGAATTCGTATCTTCTTCTCTTCGGTAGCCCGAGGGTCGGCGCGGGCACTCAGGCGCAGAACGTCCTCTACGAAGCCGGTGACGCTCTCGTTGGGGCCCTGGGTTCTGGTTCGCAGTAGGTCCTCGGCTCTCTCTCGGCGGTGGTGGTTGATGAACGTAGCCTTGAGATCGGTCTTGAAAATATCCCACGACTTCAAAGAGGACTCATGATTCTCGTACCAGTGCTTGGCGGTACCCTCAAGTGAAAAATAGACGTTGTGCAGGCGCTGCTCGTCGGTCCAGCAATTGTGGCGGGCAACGCGTTCATACTGGTCAATCCAGTCTTCGACGTCTTCGTATTGCTCGCCGTGGAATGGAGCAGCCGTCCGCGGTACGACGGGCAGGTAAACGACGGCAGGAGCGGCCGGGGTCTCCGACTGGTTGGCCATCGTCGTCCTCGTTGTTTGCCTGGTCCTAAGTGGCAAGGGTCCTAATTCGGGGGTAGGCCAAGGGTGCGACGACTGAACCGGATCTCGGTAGTGCCTTCGTTGGTTCTTCGTGGGCTTGGCGTCGGACTTGCACTGCGGGCCCTCGGGGGGGTACGCGGCAGGGGCATGCGTTTCCCCGCACCTTCACCAAAATGTCACGAATGACAAGTGATGAGGCGGCGAATAACTGAGTAAACTAAACGTTTAATCGGGCGAACTTGTGCCCAAAAATAAAGAAGGAAACAAGAGATAACAGTAGAGCGTCGCGGGCGTCGAA